>JAQGAK010000933.1:0-46241 GCA_034696945.1 Lipothrix lubbocki | reverse complement strand
TAAAATAATACTTCGGATTCGGATTAGACTGGAGGTCACTAACCATCGCCGTCACGGCGATGGCTTTATTGCTAGTATGTATATACATAATTTACAAAGTAATAAATTACGATGTTAGCTTTTAAATTTAGAGTTAGTTTAAATGTGGAAAATAATTTCCATATACGCGAAGTCAGGACTTCCAAAGGAAAGCATAGTCATAAAGACTTTCTCTCCTTCCCCTGCCCTGGAATAAAGAGAAAGTCCGCCGGAATGAGTAATAATGTAAGTATGATGCAGGCATGAAATGAGGCAAAAGAATTAAAGAGGCATTAAAGAAGCATTTGTAATCGGTACATTTGATCTAGTTTATTTCCTTGAATTGAAATTGTACTGACCAAATAATTTACAATATTACATTTCCATTATAGTCTTCTGAGTTTTTTCATCTTTAATGGTACAGCAGATACCCATATAAGTTGTGACTACAGTTTATCTAATTCAGGCAAAACATGTTTATTGTAACTAACGAGTGTAACTAATTTCTCTCTACTACTGACCATTTTCTTTTTACTCGTACTACACTGGGGTCAATTAGAATCTTTGCTACAAGATTTACGCAGTGTCTTGTTGATTATTTACATTATGCCCATCGCGTTGATATAAACCGGATGTATTGTTTATTATTAAATTAATAATTCATTTTAATAATAATTATTATTGTGTAAAACTTAATAACAAAAAATTACATATCGTGACACTTAAAGAGCCCACAACAATGTTGGGTTGTTGAGGAACCAATAATTATTACTAGATTACCGTAAATCATTTCTACAATATTTCCAATTTTCATGCAAAGCGGAACATATTTATGTAAATAAATACCTGATAATAACCAGAGGTGTTAACGTCGGGCTGATGTAAAATCAGCCCGGATGTCATACAAGCATGTACATTGCTATACAAATCTCACCTGACTGACACACGTACACATCTCACTAAATATTGTGAAAAAATGGCATAAAAATTTGGACTGCGAAGGACGATGCGACATTCGACGAGAATCATTTTACTAATATTTCTACTCATATAATGCATTTTGGTATATACAAGTATATATAATTTTATGTTAATTTAATAGTTGTTTTCCTTTTACAACTACTTTAGTTCAGATTGTCTACGGCAAGAACGGCTCTAAGTTCTTTTTCAGGCGACTATATACATAATTTTATATAACAATATAATGCATCTCTTCAAGGTGAAATTCACGAATGAAATTCACATTTTACTTCATTTGAACTTCTTTGAAGAACTGACGTCATATAATCGTCGCATTATTATTTCTTGAACTATTGACACATGTACTATTTAAACATTTTTGTAAATTTCATAGGAGACACTGTAATTCCAGCTGGAGAAATTCCTTTCCAACCTCACAGGATTCGAATAAACGTTAAATACACCACATGGAATGAGTTAGGAGGTGAGCACTATTACGTGCCTTATTAACTTTAACTTACAATTTAATCATTTTGTTCTATCAAAGAACAGTCAAAACTAGATAGCATATTTTCACTTAGACTTTTAAACATTAACAGTTATATGGCGCAAACAAAATGACAAACTATTGTAGTTATTGTCAGCCTATCACATTGACAGATACTTGGTAACGTTAATTATTAGTAAGTATAAGTAGTTAAATAAATAATTACAACATACACATTTACTGAATAGCCGCGGATAAACTGATTATCATGCAGTCACAGTTTATTTCTGTAATTTGGATGTCATATCCATCTAGAATTTCAGCCCACACAAGCTTCATATTAATACAAGAAATATGTATATACCATATATATGCATCATATATATGTATTACATCAAACTTTAACTTCAGTGTACACATTCCAATAATGAATTATCGTGAAATGACAAAAACAAACAAATGATGAGCAAAATAGACGTCGATTGAAATTCAACACGGAAACATATTCCTTATAATACAACTTTAAAGCATTAAAAATACAGACTCTGGCTTAACCGAAGTATTTCGTACTACATACATAACTTGTATACCTAAAGAAATTGTCTATTTACTCCGTATCTTATGAACCATCAACTAAAAACAAAGGCACAAACATATTTTTAATAAATATTTTCTTTTTGAGTAAGTGTCTTGACTGACGACAGCATGAAAATGCTGGCTCACACTTATTATTGTACGATTATTAGTCAATTACTTGCATATACAGTACCTTCCCTCAATAGGCACTTGTAACTAAGTATGTGGAAGCCAAAAGCACAAGTCGCTTCTTGAAATTTTGCTTTTACGGAGTTTATACAGGTATAGTTGTACAGGTATTAGTTAGTAGCTTCAAGCAAAATGCAAGTCGTTGTATTGACTTTCACCTTCTAAATGCTTAGTTTATTTGGCCTATTAGGGGTCTTTCAAGAATAGCTTCCCAGTTAGGGAGGACTTTGCTCATAAATGCTATATAGGTTCACTAATTTTAAGTATGGTTACCAGGAACCAAAAATGAATTATTTTGATAGAACGTATGACTAGACTATATCCTTAATTTATTAAATGTACGTACTTTATTTTGTGTAATTAGTGTTAATTACTATCACGCACACATTTAGGTTATTTACAATAAAATTCTTTCGAACACTACTAGTTTTCTTATATGTACATATGACGAAGTTATAGTCGTACTCTAAACACTGCGTAGCAGCATTATTTGTATTTATTTTTAGTCTATCACAAAGTCTGACGATGAACTTTTTTGCACCATACATAACATATCGCTTTCATCAATATCAACAAACTACTACAACTACTACACACTTCTTTCCATTTAGGAAATGAGTAAAAGTTTTACTAATAAATTATACGTACAATAATGGTAAAAGTTTTCCGTTACGTTGTATTCTGCGTGCTTATTCCATACCTTTGCGTTATCAATATCCTGTGCGCGTGCGGTAAAAAAATTAAAATGGGTAATAATCGGTAAAACTTAAATGGTAGTTATTAACTCATTAACAAACTATTGATTTTGACAGTCAACTAAAATATTTCTTGAAGCCCATTACACTACTGGGAAAATATAAACGCGAATAAACAACATACTAATTGCACCTTTCCGTATATAGCTATCAAAGTTGATCCTTTTTGGAAATAAAACGTTCCTGTTGTAGAACTATACCTACTATGTAATTGCTACATATCATGCCTCCAAAGAGTAGAAGTTTAGTTCTCAATTACTTGTTTCATGCACTTTATATGTGTACTACTTCGACTAACCTGAAATATCCTAGCATCACACTTTTACCTTGACCAACCTGTTAGGATGTGTACTTATGTACGTCAAAGAATTTGACTGATACGATGAAATCCAAATATAGAAAATTTCATATGCTCCGGGGAATTCCTTTCCAATTATTCCTATTTCGTACTCATAAAGAAAATACCACTGCAATTTCACTCACAGTTACATCCAATCAACGAACTTTCATTCAATTTAGACTTCAATATTTCTATTAGGTGACGTTTCTATTGCGGATCCTAACTCAAGTGATGTCTCTCCTGCCGAAATAATTGGCTCCCGTGTTGACAGAAAATTTCATATAGCTATAAATATAAGCATGGAGCACGCATTTATACATATAATCTAATACAGAAACATAATTGATTCATGAAAGCGTCACCGGAACGTCATAGATTTCCCCAATGACAATAACAGAAAACAATGATCAAACACGAACTCAGCTGTCTATAATTCAGGTTAGAGTCGGTAATACAGCAGATGAGTAACAAACGAGTGACAAAAATAGATGTTCTGCCCAATTGAGGCCCTGGAATAGGATAGCTCTCTGGTGTCTTGTTTGTGCTATTAATACGTACGTATATTAGGTTTTTAGTTCCACGTAACAGAGTTGGAGCTAGGCACTCAGATGTCACATTATTAGTTTAAAGGCATTTGCCAAGCTAAACTCGACTGTTTGCGCATTAAAATGCAATTGAAATCGCTTCGAAAGATTGCAAAGCCTACCATGTCCCGAACCTTTGTGCAAAAACCTTCCTACTTGTAAACAGTGCCTGTTCTCCTTTTTGCAAATAAAAATAAATATCAATGAGGCGTTTCTAACCGGCACATTTTTTGCTTCCCACCTGTTTAAATATAATTGTTTCTGTTTTTAAGCGATAACATGTTCATTAAGATTAATAACGCCCAAATAGGACATCACGTGCGGGTTCACACTATACTGATGTAAACAGAAATACATACATAGGTATTTACGCAAGCACATTTTCAATCCATTCGCAACTTTTCTTTCACCCAAGCACAGTGCATTACAAATTCCGTTTTTCCTTTTCGGTTGTCATCCAAAGTCTGTTGATGTAACTTCCAACTATTGTCTCTATGGACTTTTCTATTTGGGGTGTTTCATTCTTATATTAAAATTAATGTTAACCCTAACTGATTCCGTAAAAGATAATATTTACATTATTAGCGAGCTCTGTGTATAAAATCGACAGAAACCTATTAATAAAAACGATTATTTTATGAAAAAATTGCACAAGTCTTGTAGGTCTGTCAACTACTGCGTTGACCCACCTTCTGATGGTCTTGTGGAGATAAGATCGCTATAATAGTCGCAAATAGTCTCTTGAATATTGGATATAGTTAAAAATTATAGCAACGTACCAGTAATGTCAATATTGCATCAGTCATTAAAATATTACAGAAAAATTTGCCTCAACCAAAGTTGGGCAAACTCATATAGAACTTGAAAACAAGTTGGAAAATAAAGTTCACATACATAGCGTATTCCCACTGCTGAGGAATTACTAAATTTATCGTTTACTTACCGTTTACTTAGATTAACATCCCTTTCATGAACATCTAAAGGTGTCTAAACTTGTACTCACCTCATATTTTAGGACTACAATGGTTATGTAGAATTATTAATGATTCTCTAACGGTTGACTATGGCCAGTTTCGGGGATTATATATGGGGGAAAATGACACCGGTGTATCTTCACATTTGCATGGGGACGCAATCAAGAACTAATGAATGTAGCTTATAGCTAATTGGATTCAATTATTCAAGGGAAATTGAATTGAGTCATTCAGTAAGATCTGACTTGGACGTAATGGATGTTCCAATTCCAATCATGTGTAGATTTCCACATGTTCTTCAATTAAGAGGATCATCATCATCATCGTCATCGTCGTCATTCTTTCTTGGGTTGGTTGGGCAGCAAATCCCTTCACTACCATCTTCACGGAAGCCAAACAGAAACTGCTCTGTGGCTGTTGGCTCATGAGCGACGATTCCATGGAAATCGCGGAGGTCGTCTGCCGGAAACCATGCAGGTTCTTCTCTCGGAAAGATGACGAACCCAAATGCTCTAATAAACCCAAACCAAGCAGTGTTATGAGTTATAAGCTAAGTATGTATCAAAAAAGTTTACAACCAAAAGTGAAAATTCTCAATAACTTTACGAAAAACGCACTTAACCTTAAGTACCTTCCAGTAATAATTATCTTAATGTATCAAAAGTTTTTATCGTATAACTGAAGTTTTTTGAGTTCTGTTCGTAGCTATAAATTTGCGAGACTACAAACTTTTAGGATATATCTACATTATATAAGCTATAGAGAATGAGCTATTACTAACAGAACATCGAAGAATACACTCCAAAAGATTCAGATTACGCGATCTGCACGTCAATTCAAGCGGGTAAACAAGTTGAATTGGAGATACAGAAAGTAGCTTCTAACCAAGAATATTGCATATGCCGCATTGAAGATTTTTTTTTAAAATCTGCATTTACTCGACTTGCAAACAAGTCTGGAAGCAAAGAAACCCTATCAAAAAGTAAATTGAAACCAGAAGTCGGTAGGAAACCACTGGAAATATCTTGAACTCCTTTCGCGTCTTTAGTATCAAAGAAGGAATGGTTTAATAATGTTCCACCAATTTTCTTTCTGTCCGCATTCTTATACCAAACATGAGCTTGGAATCCTTTACTTATCGAATACCTTTACTAGAAAATGGAGTCAAATGCACTCACTATATTGTCGCTTGCAAAACGAATTTATTTCTCACCTTGCAATAGCAACGACAGGAATCCATAACGTTGACATCAACACCAGAAATACAGCCGTGCACAACGCCCAGGATGGCCATTCCGTATCTTTGGATTCCCCAATAGCAGCAATCCAGCGGGGATATGTACTTCCTTCAGTGAATATCTTGATCCAGCTAGCCGTCAAGATAATAATCATCGCTATGGGACTTAAGTACTTCCAGCAAAACAACCAGTACAGATGAGGTCTCTTCCCAGTCATTAACTGGATATCTTCGGCGAATCTAGTTAATTGAAATTAATATTCATATAAGCCAGGACGAACAATAAAGCCGAAAATATGTAATATTTCAACGAAGCATCGAGGCTCAGGGTGGATTAATTAAAATTCCCCCGCTGATTCAAATCTTGTTAACAGGTTTAATCAATTTTTAGTAGCTCTTCACATAGTTTCAAGATTACATGCTCACCTGCCAAGTCCATAAATATATGCAACACCCGTGCATTCACAGAAAGCAATAATAAGTAGTGGGACGTTCCCGCTGAAACTATCAAACAGGACGAAAATATAGTTTCCTGCTCCATGGGAAAACATCATGGACAGACAGCAGCAAATGCCACACAGGATTCCTGCAATGTCACAAAAGAAGCTTTCAAAATGTATTTCTTTGAACGTCGTAGCATAGGCATACATATTCATAACTCCAACACAGAAAATGTGAAAAATTCAATAATTCAAGCAAGTATGGTTGCGCGAATTGTGGGACATGTAGTCAATAAATAAAATGTTTTTGTGGTATGTCTGTGCTGTGGGTTCTATAGTTCCAAGTATTCGTACGATATTGTGCGGAGTACTGTACTTCTCCGCATTAGGTACACTTTGCGTAATTCTGGGTCTTTATTCTGCTCTCAAAGCGCAATTATAATGAGATAATAGTAAGATACATTATTTGCTTAAGTTGCTATTATAGAACATGAAAGGTACTTATTGTCACATAAAATCTCCCCATCGTGATTTCTCAAACCACACAGAGTAAGCTGTGCGTATTAGATTAGATTTAGTAGAAACCCTGTGTGTGGCATTAGCGAATTTATCGCTGAAAACTAAACAGAGGGAAAGTTGAGTGACGTGGAATAACATACTTGAAACTTGTGGATCGGTTTATCAAACCTACCCACACAGGCCTATCATATCATGTGGAGACATTTAAGCCATGTATGCAAACATAGATGAACTATAATAATAAACCTAAAACAAAATCCATTTTCATTAATTTCCGATCCACGGCTTTACCTCGCTTGATGAAACATGAAAGCAAGGAATACGATTTTCCCTTGGCATGGAGTAAGATTACATGTATGCCATTATCTCCTGAGTTGCAATTTAGAAAACCTTGAGAATTTTCCCATTTCCTTCAATCGACGCTATTACCACTTGTTCTTTTCATGCCTTACAAGGCAAAGGCACGAAAATAAATAACAATAGATATAAGTACTTCCCATATCTATTGTCAGCTTGCACAGTTCTTGGCGCACACACAGAGTAAAATGTCAAGTTTTCAACGTCACCATAAAAACACAAGATCCTCTTGTAATATCTGTACTTCAGTGAAAGGGATCACAAAGCAACTAGTGCGTTTGTTTAGCGTTTATCCTTGTGTTTACATGCAACGCTGGGAAACGTAATTATGACTTTGAATTATATCAAAGGCTTTTTCCAGTCGAGCATAAAATCCACCTTTGCTTGCTTTGTGCTTATCCACATTATTGAGGCTCAACCATTCAGCAAGACGTACACTCATACATACGAACTCGGAAACCAGCATGCAAGAACACTAACTTGGTCTCTAGAGTTTCCGAAAAGAGAATCTTTTGACAGGCCTACAGTACAATACTTTCCCAGCCCTGTCGAACTATAGCGTGCACAGTTTTCGTGCCTAAAGCCACTCAACAATGGGTAGAGTAGTCACCCGCTATTTTCTTTACACGGCTTCCCATATGTAAAATATAAGTTATCGTAATCCCCATTTATTTTACAAGGAAGCTTACGTCCAAATCCGTATAGGAAACTCACTCATGTTTGTATGGCCCTGTGACATACACGTTCTCTGGGGATATGCAGATTCAAAAAATTGGGAAGGAAAGATAAGAAAGGCAGGAGAGCATGAGGATGCATTCATATAGACCAAGTATATTGATTTTCACACGGATCTCACCAAAATTAGTTTTGAGTGAATGTCAAAATACATGATGGGAATATTTGACATTGTCTTCATGTCAAGCATCTGTCCTAATCCTAACCGTTACAGTTTTAGATCTTTGATCCAAGATAAAAATCACATTTCAGGAGATTTTATTATGTGACTCGAACATGAGAATAGTGTCGAGGCTTATCTTACAGAGCTATGGCATCTCGTATCATTCCGTTTAGCTATCCCAAGGGAAAACTTAAAATATTTATGAGCTACTGCATTAGTTTATATGCATGGGGCTTGAACAAGTCCTTCAGTCTTGTTTTAACAATGTTATGACTGTGAAACAGAGCAGCTCAAAAGCAACACAATCAGTAAAATGAGTTTCCATGTTCAATGTCGGGTAGGAGAATTGAAATATGAAATGGTGTTGGTACAACGTAATCAATATAGTGAGGAATGGTGAACAAAATTCCGGGGAAGAAATCACCAGGTCAGCTTTTATTAAACCAACATGAGTACTAAACTCCACAATAAATGCATCAAGATGATGATGAGAAATATTAGCAAACTCATATAAACAAGAACTTATTATGTGGCGTTTGCTGGATTAGGTTGGTTGGTAGTGGGACAATAAATGAATTTCATCGATTTTCAAAACTAAATTAGGTAATGCTGCAATATTTCAAGTAACACTCCCTGTTTCTTGGATCCTTTTGTAATGGATACCTAACCATCTAAACTATATGAATGAAAGCATTGGGAGGGACGTTCCACTTTTTAATTTAACGACATGTAACTATGTACTTACATATAGTAGATCCCTAACCAATAGCAATGCTACTCTTCTGTTCGTCGTTCTCGACCCATAGGTATTCTGGCTATATTAATTTGTATTGTACTAGATGAAGCAAGTAATTATGAATTGTTGTTCCTCCCAAAAACTATGGATTTTTACGGAGTCTTTTGCATACATATACAAATATTATGTAATGTACACCAAATACAGATGAATGGGACAAAGTTGGGATTCGGAGAAGTATGGAAGGAACTCCTTGGTCTTAGCTGGAGCCAACTTGCTTATAAGTACGGCAACTTGCATGTGCATATAAGCATTTAGCCTTAAAGTGAAACGTAACCAGCAGACATCCCACAGAAAGCCGTGTTTATAATACCAAAAGCGATATCAACTTAGAAAGGAGGCATGAAACTATACAGAAACCAAAATATTGATCGCCGTGGAACAATAAGCCGTATAGTGGAGAAGATTCATACGCGAGCATAGCGCTAAAAGTAGACTTTTTACCTATAACTAAATGTACATAAGCCTAGACTTGCACAAAGTGTTCTTAGGCCAGAAAAGTCGTAGAAATGGAATACATAATATTATATAAATGTACGACTACTATTACAAGCCTCCGAAACGGACTGAAGGCAATAGGATTAATGTATTCCATATATATGGAGTCCAGTAATAATAGTGAATACCACATTTTGCTGATTTCGTAAGTTCCTTTTCAACTTGGAGTATTAAATTGGAACGCTGCAAAGTAAGCCGGGAATCTTGTAATAGATAACCTTACCCGTTAGAATTTCTTTTCTTAGATTAGGGAACAACTTCATGTCAGTGATGGAGGTGACGACTCCTTCAAGAGTTCCGAATTGAGAGTCGATTCCAAGAGTAAACAGCATTGAGAAGAAAAGGATTGACCAGAAGGGAGCAAATTTGAATTGATTGATGGCTTCCGTGAAAATAATGAAAGCAAGTCCAGGCCCTGATGCAGACTGTAAAAAATCGTCACTCATTGCAATTAACCCTGAGATCGTACAATTTATCTTTTGCGCGACTAATGCACACGATCTTTGGGAAACCTTTTTCTTTGAAAATTTATAGGTCTTGGGATTCTAATGAAATTGATGAATACTGCTGAAAACGATGTCTCATAACTTTCGTATCGAGGATTGAGTAGTGTATCCCAATAAGTTTTCCCTATAGTGGTAAACAAGACTTTGGAAATTGGATGGAAATGAAATGTATTTGTTTACCCGGTCCAGCTCTTCCTGGAGGTTACAAGTATGGTTGGCTGGCATTGGGACGCTAAGCTTGGTGCCATTTGGTGCACTGAATGAGACGAGACCTCCGACCGGAGGAAAAGGATTGGGCTGTGTATCTGGTGCGACATTAATCCATTGAAGAAGTTCTTGCTCGCGTAAGCATTCATTGTGAATCAAATGTGCCTTGAAACCTGCAGGAGAAATTCGTATTCATGTGTTTACACTTCCGCTAAGGAATAAAACAAGTTCGTTGAGGCTTCATAATAGTTTATGCTGAAAAGTAAATACCTATCTCATAAAGTAAATAGTATTCAGGAGAAACTAAGTAGAATACTCAAACGAAATTTCTAGTTAGTCCCCTTTACACCCCATAAAAGCCTCTGAAATTGTTTCATAATTAAGTTTACTCAATTGAGTTTGCCCATGTAGGGAGAAACCTAAACTACAGTCATTATACGGTCTTGCCCAAGGAATAAAATACACGAATAAGAGGTTCTAGCGCTCACTTCCTGAAACCCTTTCATTGTCTCACCTTGTCAACTAAACCATTAACCAAAGTTTTACATCAAAAGAGCTTTTGCAAGTATCGACTTACCAATGACGGAGAAAATGACAACGCCAGCAAAGAGCGAAGTCATACAATTTGTAAGTGAAACCGTAATGGCATCACGGCAGCAATTGTTATTCACTGGGTTGTATGAGGCAAATGCTATGAGACCTCCGAATCCCAAACCAAGGGAAAAAAATATCTGCGTTCCTGCCTCCAGCCAGACCACCGGGTCTCGAAGTTTTTCCCACTGGTAAATAAATAAATACCAATTTTAGTTACGGGAGTCCCAACTTTCATTGAATATGTTCAACATCCTCTCTCCTCCGTCCAGACATCAGAGTTCCCATAGGAATCGAGGTGCAATAAATGATTTTAGGCAGAATCTACTTTCCGTGAACGGAAAGCAAATTGATAAAGGTAGCACTACAAAGTAATTACTTAATTACCAAGAGAGTCATCTCGTAATTGAAACTTTAATCAATATTTCCTCTCAATAATTGTCACGGCAGTTACATTAGTTTTGGTATCGTCCCTGCAACCTTCATCAGTTTTGTTCTAATATAGAACATGAACTCATTTTGTTGCCCTGATACGACTGTAAAAACAATGCCTGTCGCCAAAAACCAGCTATGTAATAAACAACTGGATTAAATCTCCTATATTTACATGGCTAAGGAAAAGGAAAGATTTGAGCATAACATACTCAAGCCTTTTCATGTAGAGCAAATTGTGATTTGGCAACATATTTCACATAAAGCTTTGTTCTACACACTGTTTTGACTACATCATGTTGCCCAACAGTCATAAAACGCTCTCGGATGGAGCCTCAAGAGAGACGATGTGTTTGAATTGATGTAGAATGTAGAAGAAAACTATTAGATTACCTTAGGAGTAAAAAGATGGAAAATGCCATCGCTCATTCCCTCAAGTGTCACTCCTCGGATGAAGAAGAGGACGAGAACAACGTAAGGAAATATTGCCGTGATGTAGACGATCTGAAACAGAGCATTATAATAGTGTATCAAGTGCCTTAAATAAAAACTACAACCGCTACTTGTAAACTCTTCCATAGCATGATAAGTGCTCACTTTTCCTTTCAATCTACTGTTGTCATCAAATATTTAAAGCTTCAACACTTTGCAGGCTTGTACTACCGAGAATAAAGATTGAGGGACTAAGTGCGCGTCACGCTTCTTGAGAAAAGCAGGGAAAGTGCACGTGTCGCTAAATGTGATGCTAATTTTATCTCTACACATACGAGCCGACATCCATTTTAATGCCGTAATTATTACATTTCAGACATTCCGGGGGACAATACTATTTTTATGTTATTAAATAATAACATATACTGAAATGATAATGTCATACACATAGCTTACCTTGGTGGAAGAAGCAATGCCTTTCGAAAGACATAGGTATACAAGAAACCACGCGGCCACAAGGGCCCCAGCAATTTGCAAGTTGAAGTTTCCAGGGGTATTGATGTCTGGAGAGATGTCTAAGGTTTTGCGATACCAAAAGTATTGCGT
Source organism: Lipothrix lubbocki (assembly GCA_034696945.1). Classification (NCBI taxonomy): domain Eukaryota; kingdom Metazoa; phylum Arthropoda; class Collembola; order Symphypleona; family Sminthuridae; genus Lipothrix; species Lipothrix lubbocki. The sequence continues at coordinate 33,839 of JAQGAK010000933.1, read as the reverse complement.
GGGACTGCTAGCCTAAGGGACATATTAAAAGTTTCTTTTCAGTCATTTTGCTTGCATGTGCACGAATAAGAAGACGCAGGGAATAAGAAGCTCTTTATTGACAGGATTTCTGAGGAGCTCAGTCTGCAGGATTTTTTCCTCAATCCTTCCTCAGGAATTGTCATGAAATGGCTTAAGATTGGCTTATATAGAATGTACGTCTTCTAGTTACACTTTTTAAAACATTGTCCTGTCTCTTCTTAACGCTAATTGATATTGTATCGCTAATGGATTTTACAGTATATCTGTTATTTTAAGATAGTATAAAAAAGTGTCATATTTTTGGCCATTTAAGTCATATCGAGCTGAACTTACGTAGCACTCAGGATCCGTTCCATTTCCGGTCTGTGGACAGGATGACCAAGGTAGTGGGTCTTGGAAACTCTGGGAGAATCAGAAATGTGTGTTAGTCTTGAAGATATTGGATGAATACAGTGATAAATGACCGTACAGCTGAATAGACTTCACATACGTATGTACATACATACATGGATCTATGTAATGACACCGTAGATTCAGTATTATATAACCGGTCTAAACAATTTATCCATTCACGATCCCGCTAACGTCACGCTCCATGAGCACAAAATACTATTCTTTCATTATAGAGAAAAGTCAACTTTCATCAGGACAATCCATCAATTTTCATTGTGACTGGAGCCCGGATCTACAGTAGAAATACCGTTTGATGGCTTTATTTAATGTTTGAACTCATATGCAACTTCTTTTACTGTACACCCTTGCTTGAAATACACTAGGTGCACCGAACTGTAATTATCGCAGGAGTTATGACCATCATTACAGCATGCGAGGATTTAATAGCTGTACATTGTTATGTATCTACTATGTATATACCATTACGAAAAGGGATTTACCTTAACAAAATAAAGAAGCACCCATGAGATGATGGTGTTATAATACAGAGCCACACTGAATGATACAATGGCTGAAGCAATTCCAACTCCAGCTAAGTACGGAGAGACTTGAGTCCAAACGCCGGTCGCTCCCTTCCGAAGCCTTTGACCGATAGCTAGCTCCAGGAAGAAGATGGGCATTCCTTCTATCATCAGCATTATGAAGTAAGGAATGAGAAAAGCTCCACCACCACTGAAACGAGTATATAAAATGAGTAAATAAAAGAATTACAAGGGCAATAAGGGCGATGATCCGCACTGTAAATACTTCTCGTTATTACTTCGGTACATATTATAAAGTAATGCCTTCACTAATACAAACATGAAATTAAGTAGTGACAACAACTGCTGTTGCGGAGTGCCCCGTTCGGATGACTATCACATTATATGTTATAGTGGTTGGCAATATTTATTTAACGAAACCCTGGAAATGACCATTATTTATTTTACCACAAAAAGATGGTACCGCTCATGCATTTTATGGTCAAGACAAACGACGGCGAAGCTCAACGACAAATTTATTACGTAGTGAAAATTACTTAAGAGACATACTTCTTTTGAGCAAGATAAGGGAATCGCCAAACATTGCCAAGACCCACAGCGTAACCGATGGTGGCCAGGAGAAAGGTTAATTTACTATCCCAAGAGTCCCGCTCTTCATCGCCATCCGTGAAGACTGCATCATCAGCACCGTCTCGCTCCAAATCCAGCTTTTTACCTCCTTTGTCACCTTCCTTGACTTCCTTCTTTTTAGCAGCCTTCTTTCCCGCCGCCACCGGTTCCACATCTTTGTCCTGCAAAATTATGCAAAGCAAAATCATATTATAATGGAGAAATTAATAGAAAAGGTTGACATCCCTTCGCCATGATTCTGTTCCTTTGATCTGTGCAACATCAATGGCTCCCATTAACCATTCCTAAATGGTTCCCTAATTTTTAACTACTCCTATTCATTAGCTTCTGGATGGGTCGTATTTATCGGCAATACAAAGGAGTACAATGGAGAGGTTTATTTATTTCCAGCCCTGGAGTGCCTTGTTTACTTCCATCCTTTTTGTAATGAGAGCTGGGAGCTAATGAAACGTTGTACTAAATTAGACACTCTGAAATTTATAGACTTTCTTTGTCCTGCTGGGCCTTTTATCGAGCAGAAAAAAGCATGTGGTGGAAGTTTTCCATATCCAAGTCGAAACTGTCAAACATGGATATATATGTGACAGCACGGCTCTTGCTGAGCGAAAAGAGAAAATAGATTCTTCAGCTTTGACTCATTTTCCAAACGCTTGACGGGAAGAGAGTGCGAACGAAGTGGAATCGTGTGTACGTAAGACCAAGCGACACAAGTTCACTATTTCCTGAGAGGCAGCGTAAACAACTAGAGATTGATTTTGTTTTAAAATAGTCCTTGGAACCGTAGCATGAAATGAAAGACTGAAGTTGTAGAGACGGCAGAGATCGCGTATAATAATGACTAAAGTTACCCTATATACGTAATAATATATTGAATATGTATTTACTATACAAACTTCAATGTAGCTTTACACCGATGGAGTCTTCAAAGGTGCGACTCAAAGTGTTTGAAAATTAAAGAACCTCCAGACATAATAGTTTGTTGTTTACTAAGATCCAATGGGGGAAATAATCATGAAATGGATCGAAAGTTACTTCCTTTCCAATTACTCCACCGAGCAACGGAGCAACCTAAAAGGTCGCGGCGATGCTTTAGGGCTTTTGATTTCAAAGCGTTGAGACATTCCGGAAAGGCAATTTGTGCGCCATGGGAGTCTTACAGAATTTACAGTATTACGCATTTTGGTTATATTAATTTGAATGTTTTCTCATTGAAATCATTTAGGGAATTTGTGGAATTGCTAGTCGGACTAATGCCAAAACCTAGAAAATGTCGATTTTTGCTCAAATTTCTGGGCATTTTAGGATTTTTTTAAACATTGGGACGAATAGGATTTTTATCTGAGAGTATTTTGAAGCTGCAAACATGTAACTTACACAATAAGTATATAAGTACTAGAAAGTCCAATTTACTACAGATTCTTTAAGGCCATTATCTAGCAATGATGTGGTAACAATTGTGTCAAAAAGGGGCGAAAGAAAGGAGCGGAAAAAATCAATGAAAGAAGAGAAAATGTTAAGTTGCAGGAGAGGTTAACTGCATGTGTACTGAAAGTTATAAGAAAGGCGAATGGAGCTCGAACGTGTTGTTCCAATATCAGCAATAAAAGATGAAGGACCTGAACCTGCTCTCAAAGGTGGATGAAAAACTCTATAAAACTCCAAATACACAGCAGCTGCATCTGTATCCGTCCTCACATTTCTGTGAGTATAAAACGGAAAGCCATTCAACTTTCACAAAACCAAGTGAATTTGAGTTCTTTCTAGCTCACGTACGTGATATATTTAAACAAGTTTGGGATGAATGTAGATATAATGCATACCATTACGAGATACTCACTTTCACTTCGTTTTTATTGAATCAAGCGGAAAACCGCCGTAAGATTGAGGCTAAAATGGTCCCCTACATTTACTTGCTTCCTTGAAAGCAACCATGTGGTTCATCTCCGGCTCAGTGGTGAATACTACGGCGTGTTAGAGCTCAAGTGTACTGATCTTATTGCAAGTATTCGGTTCCCTTTCCGCTACACCTTTTACGCTCAACACATTATTCAGCTTTATTATGCACGCCTGCAACCTCAAGATAGACTTTGTTCTCTGAATGCCCTTGCAGTTACAACAAAGAAGATGTAAGTTTTTGCGTCAATAAACCTGAACAAACTGATGTTTGACATTTGATGAAGTATACCAAAAGCGAACGACAAGACAAGAGTAATTTTGGCAATAACTCTCGGTGGAGAAACCTCCTCCTACAGCTTACTACGGTTATGGTGAAAAGTGGTAATCAGATTTCTCTAATGTAATAATACTGGTGAGATATTTATTGTCGGCATTCTCCACGTCACAACCAAATTGCCTCTAGCTGATCACTTTCAACTGATGATTATCCTACGTCCTTACAAATTATACCATATCACAGTGTGCTTCAGTTTTACAACTTCCTCCTTCAGGCATTGATGACAAAGTAAATATGAGGAGTCACTTCAAACAGAGAGTAGAAAATTGTTTGCAAGAGCAGCTTGTAAAACTCAATGCACTTGTCACGTCCTAATTTAGCATGCATTTACCGCTTCACAGACCCTATTAAGCATTTTAGTGCAGATAACATTCCCGAAAAGGAAGGGAATAAGTATCTACTGGACCATAAGCCTAGATTAATAACAGTTTGCCGATTATGCATATATGTATTCATGTTCTTACCGAGGTTGTAGTTTCATCGGTAAAGCCCGGATTTAGGGATCCATAATTGACTGAGTTAGCAGCCGTGGCGTCATTGCTAAGAAGTCTCCCATGCAACTCCCGGAGTTCCATTCGATCGTAGGATTTCTGGGGCCGAAGTTCTCGTGAACTCTGCCGACGTACTAAGTGAGCTGAATTTGCCATGGCTTTATTATCAAGTGTTCTTAGTTATATACACACTGTCGATTATTTTATTGTTCCAAGACGTTTAAATAACAATCCGTGAATGTAATGTATGTAAACGTTTGAAATTCTGGCATTGATGATAATGGAATTCAATCAATGACCGTCCTTCCGCAAGTAAAGAATGTACATAGTATTATCACAGATCAATTGAACGGCTTCTATTCAGTTACATACAAAGTAATTCTGTTTTTTTTACCACAAGATCCAATATATTGTGTGCACTGAATTCAAAACTGATATTCTAAGAGCTTATGTCGTTATACAGCATGAGAATTTGAGATGTTCCAATGCTTAAATAGATATTTCCTTTCAAGCACGTGTACAGTGTAATTCACTTTGGACAATGGTAACATTACTAGTTATGTATATTTAAGACACGACGTCAAAAATAACCTAATTATTGTTATTCTCAAATATGTTCCTACCACAAATATTCAGATTTATACCACGATCTTCCTCAAGCATCCAATGCTATTCTTACAGTATACATTGTTATTGTTTACGTTGAGACAAAAGGCAAAATTCTTAACTAGCTTTTTCGTTGGATTGAAGCCTGCCAAGGTGTATACACACATTTAAATTGACCTATGAGTTATACTTTAGTTTTTAAAATATTGTCATTACCTAATTATTTACACAATAATATTGGCACTGAATTATTATCATTAGATTGCTTTAGTGTTGGGAAATTGGAAGTGGCTTGGAACATTCCTACTCAGCACAGCAGATTCAACTTTTTAAGGAAGATAAAAGTTACTCTGTATGCAGATGGTGTTCTTATGATAATAGCAGTTGACAGTAATTAGGTTCGTCCTTCTCTGAATTCAACTTCTGATTTTGATTTGAATACCGCTATTCGAAGCCTAGTTTCGTAAAAGGTACATACGTAGAATAGCAAACAAAAAGGACAAATATATCTGCTCCGTTTGTGAGCGACACTATTCTTTTGGATTCAATTCCGCGAGCTACCCCTCACTGTCCTTTCCAATCTTATGAATGGGAAATGACGAGTCTAGATCTATATTGAGAAGGAGCGCGAATCCAACGACAAGTGCTTAACACGCTTTTGAAACAAGCTTGGATGTTCCTAGTAAATTTAGAGAACTGCTATATAGGAAGAGGATATAACTATGCATATATGCGGATACATATTAGAAAGTTTGAATTCTATTAGGAATCAAATTAAAATATGGTAAAGACTTATTCCTAAAGTTGACAATGAATATGCAATTTAGTTGTGGAAAACCTAACTGAGCTGAACGGTTTGTTGTTCATTGGACTCAAGCGATAAGTAAGGTGGTGTACGATGGAGTGATACAACTAAGATGATAGGGGTTCTTGTTGATGCTGATTTGCTAACAGTGGGTGTTATTGTTTGATTCTCACAGTGATGTGAAGGAAACAGGCGGAGATAGACAAGAGTGGGAGAGAGCGATAAATCAGCCACTTTCACCAAGAGAAAACTGAATGAGGACTGAAAGGAGCGATACTTGAGTCGGGCTTCGAGCACTACCAGTAGTAGTGTTACAGTGGGGTGAAGAAAAGAACTATGAAAATAAGGGATCGATGGATGAAGCGGAGCAGTCTCCCGGGCCACTTGTGTATACTACTCACAGTTTTACAGTGTGCTCACACCTGTGTTCTTCTTAAATGTATCTTATTGTTGCGCGCTATTCTCGTAATTGATTCTATGGTTTACGTGGCAAATGAAATAAATTAAGCAGAATAGAGAGCAGGAGTGATACAAAGATCAATGGGTTCTAGACGAGAAAACTGATTTGTGACTGCAGGCATTATTTTCAAACAGGAGTACAAACACATCTAAACATACTTCACCGCATATGTAAGTAGAAAAGGAGAACGTGTAAGCAAGGATCTAAAACCAACCGTCGGTGAACGAGAGAAAGTTGAAAAGACAGAATGTGAAGCAAAAAGAGTCCGCTGGTTGTAGTAGAGAGTAGGGCAGTAGGCATAAGATTCGGCACCGGTACGATCTACACTTGATGTTGTATTTCGCCTTTAAGATATGTTACAGAGGGTGAACCCAGTTGCACTTAATGGCATAGGCAGGCTCTCCAAAAATGTTCCAACTCTAGTAACCTACCAAAGGAAGATGGATCATCGATTTTGTAGTGGATCGTAGTTGCACGCCGGCGTCACCAAATTCTACGCCGCCTACGCAACGCACATCATCATCATCGTCATCTTACCCATCACCAAAGACCAGAGTGATAGGCAATCCGCATGCTTACAGATGCCTGTTGACGACAACCTTTTTTCATTCGTTTATAGTTTCTTTTCACTACCAAACCTGATGACCAAATATAGAATCTTTTCGATTTTATGGTCCATTCTTGTAAGATGAACATCTCTGAATGAGATTGTCTTCCTTCTTAAACCATTGTCAAAGTCCGAGGGATCCTCGGGCGGGCCAACATGCGTCATTAATTTCACACTCAGAATTCAATTTATACTAGTCACAATGGATCTCTCATGTAGGTAAGAAGTTGGTTGACTGATCGAATCATTCAACGTGTCAAGTACATAGTAGCTAGCAGTATATACATGACTGATTTCATGATGCCAACAAGATGTTAATACCTGTAATCAAATTGTATCTAAAAGAAATACTATCAGAACGAAAATGTTTCTGCTCAACTCCCTGAACTTTACTGAACATCGCATTCCAGCTTTTTTGGACAGTTGCAATTGGTTTTATAATGATTTACGTATGCCAGTATAATGACTCTTTCCCCTTAATCTTTTCAACCAAAGTTGAATTTCCAAGAGCGGTTTCCTTATAGGTCTCAGCGTTTCCCTAAACCAGGCTTGAGACCGCAGTGGTTTTGTGTAAAAACGATATATATATACCAAATAATACTATTGAGTTTGGCAGTAGGGAAAGCTACTTCAGGAATTGTAATCCGATTTCCTTAAACCCACTCCACTACTAATGCTTTCTACTTTTTAGCTTCGAGCAACATATTCAGGTGAAAATAGTCACGAATAGACAATAAAGTTTCATAAACTGATACTTAAGTCAAAAGCACTTCCAAAAATATGATAATCCTCCTATTGCTTGTATTCATTTCCATTAAATACCAAATAAATCTCATATCAGTACAAGCAAAATACAGAAAGTTGGAAAGTCACAGACGCAACTGGAAAAGTTTGACTCTTGTCTTTGACAAAAAATTATTTCCTAGTCACAGTAACTGTATGGTATCCGAACTACCCACACAAATCCCACACCATCAGAATCCAACATCTATACACAAACCCCCCTCCACGTAAAACAATAACGTTTCCAATTAGTACCTTTCTAATAGTCTACAAATCATGCGTAACAGAAACTGAGAAATATAATAGTTTGTGCACATCTGTAGATTTAGCATCTTCAGAACATTTTCTTTTTCAATGGATTCAGTGATGCTGCAAAGCAAGAAACAGATTTTCGGATGACAAACTCTTTTTGATACTACAGTATAATAGTAATTTACAACTGTCTACAATGGAAATGAATCTTTACAAACTTTGGCAAATCTTCATCTTTTGAATTCTTTTTATAAGAAACATATTGTACCATTATATATGTATTCGAATGTAAAAAGTAGCAAAGCAGCAGACACTCATGGTTCTTGACAAAAAATGTTTGACTGGATAATAAAATTTAATAAATACTGATAGCTCGTTAATTTCACACGTGTGTACTACCAAGTCCCGTACCAGCTTTAATACTTCAGCTAGACACGCCCATAATAAGACAAGTTAAAAAATTCAAGGCTGTTCATATAACCGTTCATGCAATTTTTCAAACCGTACTGGGTTCCCCATTTTGTAAATCTGGATTCGAGGACATATGTATAATACATTAGTAATTTAAAGATATAAACCTGTCAGTTTATCTACAGCAAAGTATAAAAATTCTGGCACACTCTGTATTTTGTTTGGAAAGTGGTCTGGGACAATGATTTCTATTCCGGGATTGTCCCGGTCATTCCGGGTGGGAACTCTAAATTATTCCGTAACCAATCGCTGAGGGGTTTCCAAAACAATTAGCTTCGGGTAGGCTGGATTAAGTATAGTGCGTCTCGGACTGTTTAGGAAAGCCAGCTGCAAATATAGCCACCGATTATTAGCTTTTAAAAAAATTGTGTTTCATTTCATCGTATTAGCCGCATATACACAGCAAAGTCAACGTACAAAGTCAGAGGTTATGAGTAAATGAACTATACAATCAGTGATTAAATTAACTTAAGTATGTATGAAAAGAGTCTGTGATTGAGCCTGAAGAAGAGTGTATCCCGAAACGTTGCTCTTAATAAATGTTTTAATTGTGAAATAATTGTCCTCATTACTTTTTAAAATAACTTAAGTATGTAGTTTGATTACAATGCTTACCAAGGTACATATTTTCAATAGCACATTTATGATTGTTTTGCCGAAGCGTGATCCTGACTGTTCTGAAACTTGTGCAAATTGCAAAAACAATAATTATTAACGAACCCTCAGCGACCCGGTGTAAAAATGAACTTTATTAGATATAGCAAACCAGTACCGGCACGTATGTACGTACATAGATGCAGAGCGAGGATTAATAAGAAATCTTGACAGCCACAAAATACTAGCGCATTACACGTAATGAATTTGCCAGATTGAAGCACTTAATATGAAGAAAATTCAAATCAAATTATACAACTTCACTTACATCAAACTAGGTAAAGTGCAAACTAGTAATCTCTCCCTGATGATGTTTACAGACTGTTTGTATACACAAAAGCTTGGCAAACAAGAATAAATCAGAAGCCCTATAATATAATTTCGAAAAATGATTAAATTTCATATTAGAAAAATCCTGTACAACATTTACCTGTTATTTAAAGTGTGTCGATCTTCATGCAAACACTGATTAGTGTCAGAATAGTAGGTATATAAATTATGTTCTGTATCAATAATGCTAATAAGTATTCATAAAAATAATAACTAATAATAATATAAAACAATGATAAAATAAAACAAATAATAATACAATAAAACAAACAATAATACAATAAAATAAACAATAATAAAATAAAACAAACAATAATACTATAAAATAAACAATAATAAAATAAAACAAACAATAATACTATAAAATAAACAATAATACAATAAAATAAACAATAATAAAATAAAATAGACCATAGTAAAATCAATAATGTTGAAGCACGAGGCGTGAATTTACAATTTAAAATTAATATTTTGGGGCACTCTGAGAAATGTGAGAGGACGAAAGTGCCTCTTGCGACAACAAGATGATCGCCGTGCCATCTACCGTTGAATGAGCACTACTAAGTTCAACCAAGAGAATTTGCCCGCATTCGGCTTTTAAAAATGTTTGAAGAGGAAAGATAAGAAAAGTGAAGCGAAACAGCCGACAAAAATAAACTTGTGTTAAAGGGTTAATTAGTAAAAGAATAAAATTTTAATTTCCAGAATAGGAAATAGTTTTGTGCTATGTAAAGCCTCACACTTGTATTAATAATTTACGGCTGCTAAATACTTTTGTAGTGTATGTCTACAACAGTTTTGGAGTTTCTTTCCAGCTTCTTTCGTATTAATTTGATGTTGAGTTGTGAGAGCTGAAGCTGAAACAGGTAGGTTGGATTGCAATTAATTACTTGTAGATTAACTTTTGATAGATTAACTAATTTGTAAGACCTACGTCCATTAATTTATCTTACCTTTATATTATCAATTATGTACCATTAATATAGCTATGTGTCCATTAATAATTTCTCCAGATTTCACAAACACCACTATGGATACTGGAACGGAGAAAACATCGCAATCCCTGGAAAAGGATTTAAGCAGTACCGACGGTGGAAATAAACCCGATGAGAAAGTTAACGAAGAGAAACTGAGCGAGTTGCTATTTCTAGGAACCTTTTATCATGATTCTGGGGATGTAAGAGCTGTTACGGAAATGACATTTGATTTCGGGTACACTTGGCATAATTGGCTTAACCTAACTATTTTTTTGCTTAACAGGAATGTCACATCGATTATATACAATTTAAAGGGCCTGTACAAGTCACGGAAATTCGTGTTATTCCTTTAGGAGCGACTGTCAAGTTGTCGAACGATTCATTTCAATTAGGGTGAGTATTTGTGTGTTTTTGGTATATAAATATGAACTGACGGTCCAAGTTGGAGCTGAAATCTTAAATGCGATACTGCTTTTATTAACAGGGCCACAAATCCTTCCAAACTTGAGTTAGAATTCTTTTACAGCAATTTAGTTGAGCCTGAAAGTAGCACGTTTGGTCTTATTCAGAAATTTGATTTTGACGATAAGAGTAACATACAGTTGTTATGTAATACTTCCAAGGTAAGCATAATTAGATTTTTTCATTTGCATTCAATTTTTAACATCAATTTTATTTATAAAAACGTGAAAGTGCTTTGGTTTATAATTAAATATTAAATTACCTTTGTAGATAGTTACAGATGGAATTGTAGTTCGTGGGTTGTATTCAACAATCACTCTTGGGTGTTATGGCGTTCATGTTGATCATGTAGAAGTTATCACTGCTCCAGAGGCAAAAGAAAATGACGCCAAAATAGAATCCGATGGAAGAGAAGATCTATCTCCTACGGTTCCTTTGGAAGTTAATGTGGAGGAAAAGAAACCCTCGGATTTAAAGAGTCCTGGAATAGGTGAGTTATATAGTGTTTATTGAATTGTTTAAACCATTCTAAATATTGCGTCTTTACACGTTAAGATTAACTCCGATGTTTAATTATCTAGATGAAGTAGAACCTGAAGTGGAAGGCAAAAATCTGTCTATTGAAAACGAAACACCCGAATCCATGGACATTGATCGTCCTCAAGCTATTCCCACAATAACAACTCGTGTTAATTTTGTACCAATGGGATTAGCTGGGGATAAAAAATCCAGTGTTCTCAGTGATACAAATATTGAAAAATTAGAAGAATTCGAATCGAAAGCAAACACTAGTCCTATTCCCCCTTCGTCCTCGCCCTCTGTCATAATGGACACTGAAGATATTTCTGATGGCGAAGTGCCTTCATCAGATGACGACCTAGAAAATGGTATAGACTAATATGTAATTCTTACCTGTTCAGATTTTTCTTTTGTTGAAAATAATACTAAAAATGCACCTGATTTCCCATAGTTTCTAGAGGTTTGCCACCAATCGGTTCAGCTGTTCCTAAGTCTCCTTCAGATCTTTCAGTTCCTGGTTTACCAGTTGATCGCGCAGGAAGTCGAAATGGCTCTCGAAAAACGTCCCTAGATACAGTATCACCTCAACCTGAACAGTCAAGTGAGGCGGAAGACGAATTTGACGATCAGTTCGATGAAATCTTGAGTGATGAAGATACTCCAGAATTTACCGATTCAGATTTATCAGAGTGGCGAGAGTATTTAGCAAATAAAAGCATCAAGATGTTTGATCCATATTCGGAAAACTTTGTTGTAATGCCTCTACAGGTAATGCAAACAACGATTTTGTGCGCTTGAATTTACTGTCCGTATTTATTGGTTTACTTGATGTCTTCTTGCAGAACTTCAGCGTGCATAGCCAACTCCTTAAATTACTAGGAAAAACATCACTTTCTAGTGAAGTTGCTGTCGAAAAATTAGTTACTGCCACGGAGAAGTTCTCCATTTCCAATTTTACCTCCCAGTCCATGGAGAATTGGGTCGAAACATTAGAAACCTTCAACCATCTAATTCCGGAAATTTTATCCACCATTTCCGATCAAAGTAGGAAAGAAAGTAAGCGTGTATAATATCAAACTGCGCTGATAATCTTTTATGTCCATAATATTTTAATTTATTTAATGTTGCAGATTTACTCGAAATCCTTCTGTTTTGGGCAAAGAAAGGCACCGACTTATCCCTTGCTGCGAGCCAGCCTGCGTTACCGTTTAAAGTGCGACACATTAAGGCTGGTATAAGACTGGTTCAAAGTTTGGCCATATCTGGACAAGCAGTCAATGAAAAACTTCTAGTCTATCCTTTCTCAGAGTCTGGTTCACCCCTATGCAATGCTCAGCAAACCTTGCTAAATTTGTTTATGGAAAAATATGTAGGCGTATCATCGCAGTTACTAATATTAAGAGCAATAGACAGCACGATTTGTACAAAGACGGGTGAGCCTAGTTAATCCATATAATTAGCTACAATATTTAAAAATTGTAATTAAATAATTTTGCATTTCTTTAGTGTACTTGATGTATCCTGGATGACAAGTCTAATTTTTTGCAGGTTATAGAACGTTTGTGAGTGAAAAGGATGAGAACGGCGCAACTTGCTTCCAAAGACTTGTAGAGTTTTCATTACAAGCAAAATTTTCCGTGCGTGTTACTTTTGGCCTTCGTTCTATCTTAAACAAATTGAAATTGATGGAAAGCATCGAAATATTGGATAGTTTAGTGGGACAACTAATTAACAGAGCGATTTCTTTGGATGACACGTCAGTTGTGGAAGAGTTCAGAGATTGTATGCAATTTATACTTAACACTGCCAACAATGTGGAACAAGCGTTAGCTCATCCACTTCGAATGTTTCCAGTCAAAGCGCTACTAGAAATGCCTCCAAATTCGTTCGGTAATTATGATTTTGGATAGTAATTAACATTGTACTAAATAAATTATATTCGAATTCATACGTACTGTAGTACAAGTACAAGCATGCACTGATCCTGTCGTCAGTGGGACGGGGCATGTGGTTGTGCGGATATTTAAGTTACGATAATTATCTTTCACTCAGGTTTGGATCCTCAATCTTCGTTTGTGAAAACTCTGGAAGAACTAAAGTTTATGCGAGTTTGTGCTGTTCTCCTATGCTGGAAAGATGTTCCAGTTGATGTCGTGTCTACATTCTGTGACTTGATCTTGTGCTTACTCAGTTGGGAAGGTGGTCTTATTTATTTGTGCAGTGAAGGTGAAAGTACATGGACAGTTATTAGGGCTTTACTTGCTTGGGAAGAAGAAGGAAATGGCACGACTGCATTGCATGCTTCACATTGCGTCGAAGTAAGCATTAAAATTCGGAACTACCATATAAGTACAACAAATAACAAATTATGATTTGCTAAAGAACATTTTTCTTCATTCTAGATCATGAGGTGCTTAGATGTCATAGCCGAAACGAGTAAAAATGGATCTTTGGATGATGATGAAGATATTCGATCACTTCAGTTGCTTTATGGGTTGATGTCTTCTTCTGTTGGACGGAAGGCATTAATAGATGTCCTATCTTTGGGGAGTAATATTACTTACCTTTTAAAATGCATCGCTCCGTCAGAATCCGAACCTGGCTACCTACAAATGAATCGCATTGAAAGATCAGCTAGAAAAGGATACGCCGTGGATATTCTAATTGCCATTATTAAATACTCAGAATCTTACGCTTTTTTGCAGCAGGTGACTACATTACTTGGAGGAAACTTCACAAATTTTTCATTAATTCTTCTCCATCCATCTGTGAAATGGATTTCACCAATATTATACCTGAATTTTTCTAGATTGCTAAGAAACCTTATCTCATTGATCAACTTTTTATTGTATTATAGCATGGCGCAAATCTCCACAGATTTATCACATCCCTACGTGAAGAAGGCGACAGTTGTGAAAAAATGAATGACTTACTGTCATTTCTAAAACTAACCTTAAATCCTCAAAATTTTTCATATGGTGGAATTGACTTTGTGTGTGAAACCGTTAAAGCGAAAGCAATGCAACTATTCAATTCTTCTAGCGCTGATGATAATTGGGGATTTCCCCCAGAATTAACAACCGGTGTTCGAATATTGTCAGCTTTAGGTTAGTTATTTGTATTAATGTCAAAATATTAATGAACCTCATTACGATGAAATGGGATACTTATAATTGAATTTAATTAATATATTTATTTTGTGTTGTTTAGGTGTTCCTGGTAATTTAGACGATATTGGCAATACCTTTCCATCCAGTGAAGAGAATTTGCTTATCAGAGAGCTCAAGTATGAATTATCTTTGGTCAAGATTCACTCAATGGATTGTGTTTCTAGCTTTGTAAAAATTTTAACCAGAATATGTGAAGAATTTTCCCAACCAGCCATTCATGCATACTCCTTGGTTGGTGCCAGGGGGGATGCAATGATTTCTCTTGTTTTACCGCTGATTAAATTGCTGCGAACTATAATGACACATGTCATACAAATTCGTAAGACAGGTTAGTTGCCATAAACATTGATGATTACTAACGAGGTGTACACAATTAGCTCAATAACTTTTCCTCCTAACTACAGAATTTCGTGACGTAACGGCAATTCCAGCTCTATTGCAAATGCATGCTCTAATGAGCAACTTTCCTCAATCCTCCATGAATCACGTGAAAGTACTGGAAATCAATCAACATATAATAGCTACGTTATTAGCTTACACAATACCTACCCTTAAGCTCGGAGAGGAAACGGAGCAAGAACTTAACAAGAGCGCCTGGACCGCACTTGTTTCTGAAACTCTGAAGTAAGTTTTTGTGTGTAATTTAAAAATAACGTGTATCAAGTATCAACGTAACAATGCTTATATGGGGTTTATGGCTTAGAGTTCCATTAAGAGATTTTATTTATCCATGGTTTTTCTAGATTCACTCTAACTGCTCCCCACACGTTCGTAGCCGGGCTAACTATTCTTTCAGAATTGTTACCTCTACCTTTACCCATGGGAGCAAAATGTCCATTGGATAAAACAGAGTGTTCGGAAGGAGTGAAGTTGCGGAAACTTTGGAGTGCTTACCTGCATAGTCTTTCAGCACAAATTCAACAGGTAATTAGTTATTACCAAATAGAATAATTATAATGCGGTAAACATAAGTATATTTATTTATTCTTTTCCATTTGTGATGCAAGATGATTGGGATCCTTTGTGGCTCAACTCATGGGAGACTCCTGAGCGTGCTCAAAAGAGTTTGTCTACAACTAGCGGATTTATCTCCTTCAACCTGCTTAGTAGTTGTACGAGCGATTCTTGATACAGTCATGACTTCAATTGAGAGTGATTTTGAACAACAAGCTGTAGAAGAGAATTGTAATCCATCATCTTCTGTGAAGGCATGGGTCGAGACCGCTCATGGTCGTCCATTGATACATGTGCGTTTTTTATTTATCGATATATTTTATTTATTGACTGATTTTTGCGTAGCAGGTGCTATTTATTGTGTAGAGTTATGGAACCGGGAGCTATAGGTTCTCAATGTAATGGAAAATTGTCTGATTCGTACTATTTAGTGCTCGGCGCATTCTGCAAGACTTTTGGGATTTTTGAGTACTCTGGTATCCAATGCAGCTGTGATTAAAGGAGGGTTAATGCAGGCAATCAGAGCTTATTCAAAAGTGGACGAAAAGTACAGCGATTTCTTATCCCTTTTGTGTTCAGTTATAGCGTCCAAACCCAGTAAATCCACATCTATTTACCATGTTCAGGTAAATTGTTACACGTACTAGTAATATTTGTTGGAGTTTATGCTGTAATGAGATCAAGTTACTTATATTTTAATGTGCTCAACAGGCTCAAGACCACATAGTATCCATTTTTCAGTCTCTCTGTGATGCCCAAAATAACATGCTACTGCCTTTATTTGGAAGATTAGAAACGGTTACAGAGCCTGATGTAATACTTGCTAATGCTTTGCCTCAGCGAGAAAGCTTAAATTTGATTTGTTCAGCTTTAATGGGGTACTTAAATACTCTTGAAGACCGTATCACAACAAATGGACACGTTGTTGAGGGAGTCATACGAACTTTTGCTATCCTTGCTGAAACAGAATACGGATTTTATCAATTAAGATCGTAAGTTTGTCATTGTTCTTTTTGTGGGCTATACTCAATTTATTCTATATATCACATTTAAAGTCATCTGAAATAAAGTGTTCGTCGTCAACTAAACTTCAGGATGTGTTAAAATTATTATAAGTCTCAAATTGTACCACACAGCAAACAACAAATGTGTGAAAATTTAGATGTGATAATATCCTACACGAAGCGGTAAGCACGTGTCATCCCTCACATCTTGATGTAAGGTTTAGGTGACTATGCCCGAATCGAGCAGTGTTCGTTTGAGAAGTATTTTCGAGGCCTCTAATAATTATTGCAATTTATATTTTTCAGAGTATTGGAAAAATATCCCAGATCCTTATTCAATCTCACAAGAGTAATAAGTAAGAGTGAGATGGAAAATTTTGAAATGGGAGAAACTTTGTGGCCATGTATAAATTACTTCCTTGAGTTTCTCAAGTCCATTATAACTCCAAAGGTAAGCGAAATATTGCAAAATATGTTGTGCTGTAACGTTATAAATGAGAACGATTAAGAAAATATTTTGGATATGGATATATGATAAAATGTTGTTTTTTAATTAATCAGAATGAAAGTACAAATAGTTTACCCCCTCGACTTACAACACTGAGACCTGACGAATTAAGAAAATGTATTGGATGGAATCTTATTGAAGTAGTTAATCAAACCACACAAAGCACAATAGTTTTACCGGATGAATCCATGGACGTGACGGCGGACGATGTAAAAACTGAAGCTGATGTGACAGTACCTCCTACAATTAAAACAGAAGCGGAACAGGATACATCCGATTCTACAGAAATCAATGAACCTGAAGAGAGCAAAATCAAGGTTAAGGATGTAAAAACTGATGATAGTGCTACTCCATTGCATCCGCTCATTCAGCTAAAGTCATTGCTCGAAAAATATATGCTTACTAATGACGGCGAGGATCAACCAGGTATGAAAATTTATTATTAAAGGTTTTAAGTAAAAATATTTTACATTTTTAATTTGGCATTGTATACCGTTTGTTAATAGTTAATACGTTCATTTTAGGCCCGTTGTTAACATTGTCTAACTACGACCCATTTGAGCTTCTCCAAATATGTGAAAGTATTTTACACTATATTGAGGATGAAAAACCCCAAGATTTGAATTTGTCGGCAGTCGCTGGAGTTCCTGCTGAAGCCACTTTGCCGCCGCCAGATCTTTTAACGGATGTGTACGCCCAACGTTCGGTGTTTGTCCTCCTGGATAAATTGAATTTAGATTCATTACCGAGCTATTGGCTAACGTCTGTTCCTCCGTCTTTTGATTTAGATGTAGAAACATCTGAAGCAGATATGGTTAGCAAGAAGTTTACGTTTGAGCATTTTTATCTATATTTCAGTAACTTATATACCTGAAAACTGAGTATTCTGAACGTGCGGGATTGGTAGTGGATAAGTACGATATAATTTTGATCTGCATGGAAAGAGTTTAACTTTAAAATTTTAATTTTTAGGTACCCTGTGACGTGAATTCCTTAATAGGTTCCTCATTATTGGATGTCGACCTTATTGTACAAATAGAATTGCTACTAAAAATATCTATGAAAGGAAACGAGGGGAAATCAGAAAACTCTGCACAATTAACCACCCATCCTAATGGTGATGCTCAAATGAAAAAAGGGACGTCTTTGCTAGGGATGCCACCCAGAAAAATGCCGTTCAATACTAACTTACGTGGACAATCAAGGTAGCTATCACATCGTTGAAGTTCAAATTTGCGTCACTTATTTTTTCAAAGTTGCGTAGTTCATTTTTACTCAGTAATTATTGGGCTTATAATGTATAACTTCTGTAGAGCTGGGTTCGGACGCGGTTTACTGCCAGGACCTGGGCGTATGGGAAATATTGTATTTGATCCTTTCCGGTCCCGACCACCTAATACGTCACGACCACCGTCCCTACACGTTGATGATTTTGTTGCGTTGGAAACGTCAGGACACAACGCCCAGGGATCTTCACCGTACAATAAAGCTGGACTAAGAACCTCCAACGATTCATTTGTTAATCGAACAAGAGGATCTGTGAGAGGATCTCCGGCATCACGTCCCTACAACACTGGACTGGGATCGGACAGGTCCAGACAGTTCAGGTCAACTCCACCTATTGCCAACTATTACCAGCCATCTAGAAACGAAAACAGTATACCCAGAGGAAGATATCCATTTGACAGGTATACTTTCCATCAATGAAAGATTTTATTTAATCTAAGTATTTAGAGTCTTTTATTCTGGAAGAAAGGAAATAACAAAAACTGGTTAAATTGATGTATATTTTGTTTTGTGTATTCTAAAGATTAAGTTTTATGTCCAGATCACCCCGAGGTAGAGGATACCCACCAGGTGACAGATGGCCGGGAGATGGTCGAAATATCGTTACCTCGTCCTCACCCTACGGCAGGCAGATCGATCATATGACTAGGGGTTCTCCTTATGAAGACAAATTCCGGCCCACACCTGGCATACCGGGTGGCGGTCGAACTGGTATTCCCGGTAGGCAGCCGTATATTAGAAATTCATACCGAGAAGTACCTATGGGACGAGCCGGCAGCAATGGGTCTGGGATACCATCACAACGATGGCGAGACAAACCTCGACCCTTCCAGAGATGAATTACTTATGCAAACATTTTCATTACAATGAAACCTCTTTTGTTCAGTCTACAAGGAATAATTAATTATATATCTTTTATTAATTCTCTATTCTCAATGAACCCGCCTAAACAATTTTGTTACAATTTTTGTATTCCTACTGCAGCAACGTTGCAAGTAAAAGTTCATAAATAATGACATTCCGAAACTTGTCCTACTGGAGACTACTTATTCAACGAGAATTTTAACCATAATAATGGAAGCATGGAATCAGTAAGTCATACATTGCATTTGCATTAATACTGCCGTTATAATTTTATTCCAAAGACCTATGGTTAACACATTGTAAGTTCTCTTTTCACACATATTTGAAATAAAGTATAAATACCTACCACACATAATAAGTGTTAAAATTATTGATAAAAGTAAAAGTATTGTTAACTTCGCCACAACATTTGTCTTTGTTTTGGTTATGACGCTCGAAATCCTTGCTCCAGCTCGAAACTTCAAATTTTGACCGCGTGTTGGGAAAAGTGTACCTTACGAGAGTTTTGGTTTTGGCGTGCGAACGAAGAATGTAAACAAATGTAAGAAAAATCATATTGTTTTTTGTGATTACTTGAGTTTGTTTGTTGATTTGTTGGATATATACTTTATTGTTAAAACGCTGAATTATCGTGTTTGACCTGGAAAAGTAAGAAGGAGTAACGGTTTTTCGTAGCTATTTTTGAGCGATTGAAATAGTGGAATATACTAATTAAAGATTTTTAAAAGGTCGAGAAAGTGCTTTCAAATTGAATGTAAAGTGCAACTCCGGCGTCCGGCAGTTTAAATATTTTGTTATCAACTACGAGCACCTGATTTTGGATTACGAATTGTAACATCAGCTAAGACTGATACAGACAGTGCTCATTTTTATTCTTACTGGTAAGATTTTGTTTACATTATTAAACTTCTTTAAAAATGTGTCCAACGTTCTAATTTAATTTTGTCGAATGAAGCATTGGTAAATAATCAATCACCAACCGGTGTTTGACATTGCATATTTATCAATAGGGTTTCTAACTTGAAATAGCAAGGTCATCCATCACAGTCCCAGCACGTGTTTCTTGTTTTTTGTGACTTGTCGGAACTGACGTTTGCATGTTTTCGGAGCATAAAATGATATTAGGTATTTACTAGTTTGGTATTATAGTTAAACTTCGTTGTTTTACTTTTGTTGTTATAAGTACTTCATGATGTTGAAATTCTAAAGTCAACTTCAAAGAAGCGTTATTTTTTTAGTGCCGACCGCGGGATAAAATACTCTTTAGAAAACGCCGGCTCCTGTGTCTATAGTTTTGTGACCACAGATGTATTTATGACTTTGCTTAATTTTCTATTTTGAAGACATAGTTGGGCAGTTGGCCATCTAAAAGTTATTTCGTATTTGGAATCAGCCGCTGATCAATCTCAAACATGTCCGGTGTTAGCTTGATTGATCTACACACCCGTAAAGGAATGACTACCGGGTTACGAAAGTTAAAAGCATCATTCTTTAGGTCTTGAGAGATTTGTGGCTGAACCTGAAGTTTTGGCAAATTCATCATCACAGGAGTAGAATTTGTGACTGTGACATCCCAGGCCAGGGTCAGGGTATCTTCACTCAGCATGTAATGAGCATGTCAAATGTCAATCCCTGAATGGTATGATGACTTATTAAGCTTGACGTTTCCGTTCTTGTCTTGGTTTGATAACAATGGGTTCCCACTTCGTTTTATGAATTAGGTAAATGAAGTTATGTGTGTTCATCTCCATTTGGGGCTTTTGAAATTCAAGAATGCATATAGTCGGCGAAGGAACCCAAAGTACCAATTTCTATCCCTGCTACTCAGAAATGGGTACTTCGCCGACGATATACTATAACATAGATTGTGCGATTTTTGTCCGATTATGACAGTGTGTATTCCTCGGAAGCGTTCGGATATTTGTTAGTTTCGGAAGACGTAAAGGGTTTGTAGTTGTGTAGTTTGTTTATAATAAAGTCTTGGGATGAATGTAGAACATGGCCATAACAATGGTTGTTGTCTAAAACAGAGGATTCGTCCCCAGGAGAAAACTATATATAGCGGCTGTCAGAATTTGCGGTTTTGTGGGGTTATATGTATACATGTTTCTTAATTAACCCTGCACGAGATAGATGCAGGTATGAAGATGCCACTGTGCATTAAGGAATCTTTGCGGTTCACACCGCCTCTAAATTCTCATGCATTTTTTCTCAGACAGAAATACACTCGCACAGGTTCAGCCGTGAAAGAACGACAAAGATCAAAAGGAAGATAAATGAAGGGTTGATAGATATTGATGAGCCAAACACGGGAGCCCTAAGGGAAGGGCTGGTCTCAACAATTTTCTCTATAGCTCAATGCTGCTCGCTAAAACCGTTGTACAGATAATTATGTGTTCAGACTCACCCTGTTTTTGTCAAAGGGTACTGATTTGGCGACACAGTCAGTCACAGAATTTGTGTTGTATATGTTTAGGTTCGCAACTGGGTTTGCCTCGAAACAAAACTGATTTATAATACGGATTAAATTTTAATACTCTTAAGCATTGGGTTAGAATCAGTAAAATTTTAGTAGCGAATGTGTCCTTATAACTAATAATACATAATTTCTTATTAACTTGAACAATAATAAAGTCTATTAATTAAGTTTTAGAAGTTTTGTCATGAAGTTGTAATTATGTACAAACGTTTTAAATTTAATAAATTCCACTGGATTTATTTTACGTTTGACATGCCGTGCTCAGTGTTTGAACTCATTCGCATTATTCATAACGTATTGGATTCTATGAAGATCAAGATGCTCATCTTTAGTTTCCCATTATTTTGTAAATTACATAAGCAGGTTCTTGTTTTGTCTAGCTTCACTTCACCCTCTATTGGATCATCGGATTCCAATTGTCTTGAGTTGGTAGAAATAATTATGTTATCGTAATTTATGTATATTCTAATTTTCTTACGATTAGGAATAATACACTTTGATTGTGGAACAGCTATTGGCCCTTGCTCACAATCCGTCTGGTAGATTATTTACCGTCGTTACATACTTGTTCAAATATAGCATGCAGTATTATGATCTGCTGACAAGTATTTGTTGTAAAAGCAGACAAGGAGTTGGAACATCCTGATCGATTCAGCGTTCGCCAAACGTTCGTTCAATGGAGACAATACTGAATTACTGAATAAATAGCTTACGGAAAATTTTCAATTAAGTTTTATGTGTGCCTGAAGTCATTCATCGATTGCATTCTGTTAATTCAACAGAATATTGTCTGATTAGGGAAGACATCAATTGGCGTGCTACGTAGCTTAGTTTTATTTTTATCCCAGCCTTCCCAGCACTTCAATACAGAATAGGCATTACTAATCAATTTCTAAGTATAGCTATTGCTTTCTCCGTACATATTTCATTATAGTAATGGGCTTATCTTTTAACAACTTCCTTCCTCAAGCTCACAAAATCAGGCCTAATGAAGGGTCATGAGGACACTTGCCAAAACGCCAAACGGTTTCCGATGTGTCATTGTCACCTCTGTCGACCTAAAGTTATCTTTAAAAAATCAAGACATTAGACATTATTAACCTGGAGAGCAGGGTGATAAAATCATCGTTTTTACGACTGTGAACCATATTTTTAGCTTCACATTATTCATTTGATCTGTATGTGGAGTAACTTGAATTCATAAACCTGTTTAACAGTGGTAATAACTCTTTTCTCTTGAATTTTCTTTTCTATTTAGTTATTGTGCTTTTAATACCTAGGTAAATGTGTTCAATGCTTTACGCGCACAGATGGCAGATGCCTCATGCCAACCTCCTCTAGCTATTAAATGGCGGTACAAAAAAATTTGCAACATTCGCATGAATATGAAAGTATTTCTTATTTTTATTTTCCTGAATTGGACTATTGTGTCAAGCCCTAATTGGCAGAACTTGAGAATTTGCTACCTTGCATTCACTGATTGTTTTACTATATGGAAATGATTCCCTATTTCATTCTAATTATTAAATCATTCTAATCAAGACATCCAGCAGCGATGAGTCACTTGTATAGATCTACTAGATTTATGCAAATCTTCGGTTTATCTTCTATATGAAAACCGGCATGACTAAACGTTAACTCTGAAATTAAGGACAAGTGTATGTACTTATTACTTATAAGTACACCTTCACTGAATTAAATTTTTGCAGGTTGCTGTGGTAAAAGGTTAAATAATGGCTACCTTTGATGTCGACATTAAACCCGTTTTTACGGATGGAGATTTACTAGCTTCTGATGTGAAGGTCGAGGCAGTGGTCATTGCAAATATCTCCCATGCTGAAAGTCAAACCGACTTCAGAAACGATGTGCTGCGTTTACTAAAACAGGTGAGTATCCTTTTCAATATATTATCATTCGCATTGGTTCATCGTTTCATAGAAGACGCCGGGTTGTTTTCATCAATTTCCTTCAAGGACGGTTGCATTGGAAGGACTATTGGGTACCCAAACCTATAATTCCTTCAGCTTTACGTGGTTTTAATTTAAATAATTAGTGGGTGGAGTGTGGACATTAAACACTCAAATATAATAATACAACAAATAGACATTTCTGGAAATGTACGTTATGAAATTTATAAACGTTGTAAACAGGTGAAACGAGGAATTTCTCCATTCTGCTGCAAAGTTGATCGTTACGGTCAGTCATTATTTCAGTGCTTCTGTGTCATGATAAATTTTACAGTTGCACTTGCATTCTAACTTACCTTCAGGATAGTCTTAATGCTATTTAGGAGACATAAATTCGTCGATTTTATATATCTAATGCATCTTCATCTGACTTTTAATCTTTACTGTAATCATTATGTACCGCAAAAGGCACCAGAATATAAGCACATTTGGAACGAGAGGCTTACTGTCACAAGGACGGAAATGCATACTGCAGTGTAGGCTGTACCTACTTTAGAGCTTACGACAAATAATGAAACTAATTTAGAGTGGCGTTAGTCATGTAGTAGCGGAATAATTAATAGGGTAATTGCACTTCTTATCTTGAAAGTAATTAGTGTGATGTTGGAAAATCTTCATTGACCAAACCATTTGTGTGTATTCTATGGAAATTCACAAACTGTACACGCATTTCACTTGAGGCAAAGGGTTACATTTGAATATTGTTTTTATTTTTTGGCATGACATTCCATTGTATGTATGTATAATGTATACAAATACTTTACGAAGCTGCCTTGCAGTGAATTGATACGCTCGTTCTGTATAATTCACTTACTCATAGTCGTAATCATAAGTTTGGAAAATATTAATTTCTATATTTCTGGTGTATATACTTGGAAACAATGAACTCCTTCCAGCTATGGTTGCTGTTGCTGTGTTATATTGCTGACACTCGTTTGGATATTTCTTCTTTGCCTGTCTCCCAAAAACATGCCACACCTTACATCGGCATTGTTTGGCAGACTCTTTATTCAAAACCATTGCTCACCTAATCATCTAATTGTTGATAAGGAATTAAAGTGCAAAACTGTACTATTGTTATGAGTGCAAAGCTTTGGATTTAATTACTTAATTTTTTGTAAGCATATTGTGCGGGACCTTATATCCTATTTCCACATACTACTTCCTCCGTAGGATGGGTGGCGTTGCTACTTACCAACCTGATGCAAGAAAAATGTTACATGGGCACAATAAAGCCAAGGCATACATGCAGGGAATCACAGCAGCCGATGAACGTATTTATACTGTTCTACTAATTTTTCATCACAACTTAATTTTATAAGTAATTGCTGTAAAGTTTTTTTTAATGAAATCTTGTGTTGTGGTGTATGAAATAATTAGTGGTGTATGTAAGTTTACGTACACACATATTCTTGTTACTACGCTTGAATGGCATGAGCGCGTGTATGAAATGTTATCCATGTCTTGGCGTACCAAGTGCTTTGCCAATCTATACTTACAAGGAATACGTTGTTTCAACGCTTGAGCCCAAGACATTAATTTAACGCCACTTTTAGCACTAATAGGTTTAACCTTCACTAAATGTTAAAGGACAATCCATGTTCACTTAATTTCATTGTATTCTCATTCTGTTCATCGTGCATATGTGTGATGGGAAGATATGACGACGACGATGATGACGACTCCTATTTGTCACTGTTACTTGGTGTAAATTAAAAATCTTTTGGATTATCTGTATACCTATGCTGTTGCCTTAAACTTCATAAAATTTCTAAAGCTCAATTAGGCGGGCTATACCTATATCTTATATTTATACTTCAACAAGAATACTTAATTCGTTTGGCTAATGATGGGGTTTTCGCTTTTAAATATTTCAATGTGGTTATTACGAAAACCCAAGTTTAGTCCATATTTGATGCATGTCTTGCTTCGATGACACTGCATTGTGTACATAGTAGCTTACATTAATGTTTTGAAGTGCGGTGTTTGGTGTGTACTGGCTACTGAATGGGTCGCAATGGAATATTATGAGTTAATTAACCTCATGTAGTAATTACATAGATTCCTTGATAAAAAATCAAAGTTGATACTTTACAGTTTAGTTAAGCTTCTGGATTGTAAAATGAAGTTGCACATTATTTCTAATAGGGTTATATTAATATTCTATTAGGGTTGATCCCAGTTAATATCAGGGAGACTATTCCAAATGGACAAGGCCTTAATATACTGAATGTTTAGAAAACAGCTGTTCAAGCAACAGGAGCAGACTCGAATATAATTAGTTTGTTCCAAAACCCATGTATTCTTTAAAATTAGTAGATGGATAAAAGGTTTGAATGACAATTCCAGACTTACGTAAATTTTTATTACCCAAAAAGTTTTTACGGCTATACACAGAAATACCATGGTTGCTGAAGTTTCTTCTTCTCATTTCACTATATACGATTTCCTCATAAGTTGTTCCCATAAAAATTGCTTTAAGACAGACTGAGCAAGTTAGCCTTAGGATGCTATTAAAACGTGATGAAAAAATCCTGCAAATGGCGGATATACGTCTTTTACGGTGCTTGTGACCAAGTAATTGCAACATTATTGTGGACGTATATGTGGAGTCTGAGGAACAGATGATTCATACATAAGTACTGTACCTATATGCCAAATCGTTGTAATAAATCAAAACTTTATTTTCTACAGTCTCTAGTTAAATGGGGATATTACACATTCTAATTCTCCATTAGTTGTGTAGCGCTACGGACTACATGAAATTATTTCTACGCCTGGAAGCTCAGTCACTCAATGTCTTGTTTATACACACGGGCTTGTAAACGTTATTAATTGGACTTCTTGCTGAGGTTTTTTTTTGTATTACATTAAACCCTTATTTGTTCTCATGTAAAAGCCGTTTTGTTACCATTAGGTGTATGAGGATCTTGGCGAATTTTCATGCATTCAAATTGTATCATCCTTTTTCGTTTTCACGGTCATTAGTGATTCCAAATGAGTTACAGGGACTGACAAAATCCTATCTAGTTTGCTAGAGTAAGTAAATATATTCTCTCATGGTGAGCATTGTGATGTGGGAATAGTGTATAAAGTTATTACTAATTATATCTCGCCGGTGGCAATAGTCTTGCGTACTTATGTCT
Source organism: Lipothrix lubbocki (assembly GCA_034696945.1). Lineage (NCBI taxonomy): Eukaryota > Metazoa > Arthropoda > Collembola > Symphypleona > Sminthuridae > Lipothrix > Lipothrix lubbocki. Next base: position 7,224 of record JAQGAK010000933.1, on the reverse strand, counting down.
AAATCCATCGTACATGTAATTTATTGTATAAATTAGACTTGAACTTGTTGTATAGTATTCTCAGTTCTTACTACAGGTAGACTTGGTGCGCAAACGAGACAAAAAGTTTGGTTGGGATGTTGCAGTTGTAACATTGTATATGTATAAAAGGCAAATTCTCAAGTACAAAAAGTAGATCTAATATAATCCGAGCAATTGTGCTTACGTAACACTTGTTTAAGCTACAGGAAAGGACAGAATATACGAGGTGGAAAAAGGAAATGATTTGAACTCTGTATGTAATAACCTGCAAAAGAGGCACTTATTGTAATGGTGCATGTGAATAAAGGGAATGACTGTACATGATTTTCATTTGATTATTGAGCAACCACCTTGCATTTAAATTTCGTATTGAGGTGAGTTCACTTTCGTACTCGTGGGAAATGACTGTTATGTGAACCGCACTATTTACTTTTCATTCCATTTTATGCACAGCTTGTGTACTCATATATTTAAGAGATATGAACGGCAAGTGCACGGCGAAAGAATCAACTCAATTCCAACGAGTTTAAGCTTTGATGCTTAAGTATATTACCGAGCAAGCGTGTGAAATAGATTCTGATAATATCCTCCAACAAAAAAATAATTATTTTTATGGAGAAGGTTGATGTTACTGAGTTGATCCACGAATAAGTTCACGGTACCCACATACTTGCGTATATAGTTACGTACATATGAACATTTGCACAAACATCTGAGCTTGCATGTGAGCCAGTAATACAATGGTGATTCCGTAATTAAATTGTGTTATGCAAATCATTGCTCTTTTTTGAATGCTAAATAAACATTTTAGCGGTAATGATTGTGTCGTCCCAAGCTCAATGTGTGAATGTATTTTTGCTATCCAAAATCTACTTTTATCCAAGTGGGAATTCCGGTTTTGGTACGGATCATCGTTATTCCATGTCGAAAGTCTCTATTATTCTTCACACTGATAGTTTCTATACTTTTGACATTTACATGTGCATGATATTGCTCTCTCTATATTCACGGAAGCGCACGATCAGATTTTTGCTTGATAGAAGAAGTTTTAATTACTTCGTATACGCCTCCCTTTTTCCATATTTAAACTGTTTTATGTCCTGAGCACAGTCCGTCAAAACCTGCGTCTCTGTACGATAAGGATGCTGCTAATTTCTTGACGAAACGTCAAAAATAATTGAACCGCCTTCTTAGTCGTTTTAGTTTATCTAAGGATTTGAAATGTTTTTGATAACGTTTAAATGCAAATGAAGTTTAGAGGTCAACAATCATTCTCATCTTATTTTTAGATCACATAGCTTTCAAGTTCAGTTTCAAATTTGAGCATGCAAAGTTTATCATCAAAGTTTCGTCATGCTGTATTATCCTGTCCTTTATCATTATTTCCTTTGACGTATGCCTAGCAGAAGTTGGGTCAGATACACAATGCTGTTAAGACTATACAGCATGTTATAGCTCCTGTCTGAAGGATAATGAATTTAAAGGCCTATTAAAACCCGAGTCATGACTGCATCCATAATGACCATCATGCCCACAAGATTATAACCGAATGAATATATTGTTCCTACTAGTGGAAGATAAGAATAATGATGACCAGCATGTGAACAGTGTTCAAAGTGAGTGAGTACGTTAATTTAGAACGAGTGTCAGTGTCAACGAGGATGGCTCTATATGTAAATGTAGTACACCACTTCCTATTATTTCTGTATGTCTGCCACTATCAACTTTTGAGCTATGTAGACTTGTAATCAAATTCGAGAGAGAAATATAATTATAGTACCCACCATTAATACCAAAATGGAGTGAAAGATGATGGAAGCAGGAATAGTTCAGGACTCAGGACGATATCGTAACAGAGATCACGGCTTCATGCATTTTCTACAATGAACCTGTGTGGATTTGGTGGACTTCCAGATATAAAACAATACGAAATTTTATGTGGTCAAAGGCTTTAGTATTTTAATTTCCTCCTGCTTTGACTTGTTCCAATCCTGATACACATTTTATTTGGTCCGAGCTATACACACATACAATTTCTTTTCTACATTTTCTCGCCATGTAAACACCTGGTCGTGATTTTTAATTCTTTTTTAGATACATATAGCAGGGTCTCCTTGTTGCCTAAGTGCAATCTAAAATATTCAGCTATCAGTATATCGCGAATCACAGAAGGAATTATATAAATACCTAGTTTTAATACAAGGTGAATGAACTTAATGATAACTAAGTTGTTCATGTCCATCACCCCTAAATATTTGGCGTTGTTTAGCAGCATGCAGAAAAGTTTATTGTATGTATAAAGCACCGCGGATGTCCGTTAACTTGAGAAATTTGTTAATTAATTTTGGCAGTTCAAGTTAACCTGTCCAGTGAAATAACTTGACAAATGCTATTATAACGTAGGAAATAGAACGGACCTAATTTGAGTGTAGGGTTCTTTCTTATCCGAAATTCCCAGTCCAACAAATATTTAATATGTCAATTATTGTAGGCTGTTCCACATGCAAATAAATTTACAGAATCACTGTTTTCTAGAATACACTGGTATGTTGACTTTGATGTTGGTTACTACTCATAATACTTGACAGTGTTTGACAATTAGGTAGAATCATAACTTCAGTCAAATGCTCATCCGAAAGATTGATGGGATAATCATTTTACTTCAGAGACATGACTTTCAAATCATTGGTAATTTATTGGGCAGACGATTGTCATTTCTCTAGTCCCGCATAGACATGTTTGTATGGGATGATGTATCAGTAGATTGCAGGAAGTCACATCATGTTTGAACCATATAACATTTTTCTCCATGTTGGGTTCAGCAGTTGTCAATATTGATACATTTATTTTTCAAATCGTCCGGAAAGAGTTGTATATGTACTAGTAAATTTGTGATGTTGAACACATATCTTGTTATACGCCTGTCTTTTTGGATTTACTTGAGTTGTGTAGGCAGTGTTGAAAAGTAAAGGAATTGATCGAATTTTGGTCGGTGAAAGTCAACAAACTTATTTACTCAATGATACACATGACTTAGCAAAATTGATTGTTATACCTTTCAAGGCATAAACTGTGTAGTTTATTTTTAGACATTAAGACCAATATACACCCATCGTTTGTATACATGCATAATTATTTTAATGTTTTGTCAGAATGAGAGCGTATTTCTTAAATTGATAACAAATATTACTTGAAGTATCAATAATAATCGACAGGGCTCAATTCAGCCTACTACTTGCACCAATTTATTCTCACCGTAATGATAGCAAAACTATTTTTCACTATACAATCTAGCGAGGTACATTCAAGAGGAAAAGGAGATATTTAAGCGCGATATTTTTTTTATTGTTTTATGCAAGTTATTGCTTGATGTAGCGCGGTGTAATGTTTCACTACACACTACTGTTGTCGTTGGCACTAGACTTAAATGACTTCTTCAGCTCAGTCACACAGCACAATGAGCTGTTCTACAGTCGTTTCGTGTGCGATTACACCTTACTGAACACTAGGATTTTTTTTTCAAAGATATTACTATGCTTACTGCAGGTCTGTTGTATACTTACTTCTATCGAATTGCTTTGGAGCAGAATGATCAAGTCAATGGTGCATATGCGAAACATGACACAATTTATTTTACTATTTCTCCCCACGTCGTCGTTATTGACTTGTAAGTACGTACCTTATGAATAGTTACTATTTGTTCCTTTGAATTCGGTGTCTTTAAATCGCATTATTTCTCAGCCTATAGATATATCGTTCGGTACTATGGGACACATTCATTTTTATTGATTTCTAAAAGAACAATTACTGTTTTGTGTACTTTAATTGGGAATTTTTCACAGTCTGGCCAGCACTGTGACAATTTACCGTATCTACCTATAATTATATCACTTTTTTGTACATAGTGGAATTTGCATGTGCTATAAAAATACTGTCTACCTTACCAAATTCAGTACCTACTACCTACATATAAAGAACCTGTAATTAAATATTGTAATTTTAATTCATTTCCAAACTTGATAACACTTAATTTTGTTTTTAAATAAGAAATAAGTCAATAATAACAACTATTGTATTCGTATTCAATAGTATTCTGAGATTAAAAAAAGATAATTTATTCTTAGTTAATGAGGTAATGTCATATTTATCTTGTGGCGTTGTGGTCTTGTTACATCATTGTTAGAGCTGTAATTTCGTAATGAGATAACTTTATTACTTACCTCCGTGTACAAATATATGCATGTATGTATGCATAAGCAAAACAAATTCGATTCCTGTATCTTGTCGGAGTTTCATCCGAGCTATTGACGTAGTAGTAGTAGTAGTAGTAATCTTTAAGCACACAAAACCGGAGTCTGCAAGAAATGGAGCTAGCATAAGTTGTAACATCAATAGCTGATTCATTTTTGGTGGCTGGCCAGACAAGCGGCTTAAGTTATAGTGAAGAGTCTAATGATTTTATACTAATTCCGACTGCATGTAAATGATTCAAAGCTGTCAGTGTAGCTTTGTAGGAGGTGGTGGTCGTCCTCAAGTCAGTATATGGTTCAATTTGGAGGAGTGCGAGTTCGCCAAATAGCGTGGGTAATAAGTGAGGAAGAAGAAACTGACGATGAGGAAAGGGAAGGTAATGTGATTGGATAGAGGCAGCTAATTAATTGAGTCGACGGAGAGAAATAAGAGTTAAGCCTACATGGGAGTAGCAAAATAGAAACGGAACAACGCTAATCGGATAACATTCAGGTCAAAGGAAAGAACTTTTGGTGCATATATGCATAACTACGGATAAAGTACACATACCTATATCTACATATGGAGAGAAAAGTATCGTATCATAGAGTTTGTGTACCTGACTGGTGTGTATGTGTAAGACAAGAGTCTGATTTATTTGCTTGTTGGTGATGATTACGTGTTCGTGGTATGCCACATAATATGCTTTGTGGGCCCCTCACTTAATTTTTGTACTCTACCGTCAATCTTTCTTGTGCATGGATTGAATGCAGATAGTATGTATAAATACAAATGTTTTATGAATAAATACTTCAATGTGCGTTCATGAGGAAACACTGAAATACTGTCTTCTATTTTTTAACAAATATAATATATAATTATTTATAATGGTATAGGTTGTGTAGAAATTTCATCACCTGTGGTTGCTGATGTAAGCTAGCAGGTTATATTTATTCTCGTTCAACGAACCAGTGCATCACCACAATACTGTTTTCTACTACTAAAGAAGTAGATACATATACTTATACCTTGGGCACTACATATATATGCTAAAAGCTAAATCAAGAATGAAAAAATTATGGCAAAAGTTTTAATACAAAATTTCAGTTAATGTTTGTGGATGTATTCGACATTTTTCTAGTCGTAACACATGCGTTTCACTGCTGTACATTAGCAGTGTTTTTAGACCTTGTCATGCAACTTCTATCCGGAAACTTCATTTAATGCAAAGTTTTTTTCTTCTTGGCTGTAATTTTTAAATTATGCGTATGGCAAGGATATTTCCAAGCAACTGCATAGGTTCCAGTCTCACACAGCAAGTTCAGATTCTCCATTTTTATTCTTGTTCAGTCAAACGTTTTTAATGTGCTAGTTGGTTATAGCTGCAATGCTTACCTCGTTAGATCCGAATTGGTTTTCTGTACACTCGGATCTCTGCCCGTCGTATTAATAAATAACATGCGTAGCTATGTGAACTTGACTTAGGGCGAATGGGATTTTTGTAAAGCAGGGCCGAGAAGCATATTTAAATGCTCGTAATTAGCCATAACATCCTTTAAACTTTTGCACATTTTTTTCCTCCAGGAAGATTGTTCTTTAGTTTGGAAGTATCTTTTTCATTTGTTGCGCGAATGAAAAGTTGAGCAGAAGTTAGCACTCAAAGTTTGGAATACCTTGTTCGTGTATGTATATATGGTCATGTAAATGTGTTGTACCTATGTAGATTCTTCCGTATGGCTGTAAAATGGCATCAAGCAGGAATTGAAAAGCTTCACAGTCCTCGCTATCCCTAATTTTCTCCCGTATTTACAGACTGACTACTACACTCCTCGTCTCTGCTTAAACTCTAGTTAGCTAGGTAAACTACTCATAGTATATTATTCTATTACAAAATGATGTGCTTAGCCGAAAGTGTATGGGATTACCGTAATTAATTAATTTTGACTCAAATACGATTACATGAACGTGCGTCTGAGCGGCAGGTTAGTATGGGTAAAGCTGTCAAAGAAAAATAGGTAAATTAATGATAGGTAGGCTTCGTCTTGGAGTTGGGCGGTTGGCCTTAAGTCCATTTATTAATGCGGGTATTAGGAACGTCTGAGTAGTCGTCGTAACGAACGTTCCTGCATTGTCTCAAATATAGCAGCATTTTATGTGCACTTAATGGCTCCGCTTCCTTGCTCCTTCAGCCAAACATGCTCTATACATACAAGGGTGATTATATACCCATTATTGTTGTCTGATGCACGTCTGACGTATGTATAATACCATACAAGGGAAAGAAGTATCCAAATTTATTACGGAATGGCTTGAAAGACTTCACTACTTTGATTGTATTCATAATGCTTCAGATGCTTAAATAACCCATGAATCAAACTGCGAAATACTAGTCTCATTTCTTGACTGGTGGAAAATTAAATAAAATATGAAAATATCCAGAGACACTTCCTCTGTTCCAGAATTATTATTGTTTTCATGCTACATCTGTCATGCTGAAGCTAACTTTCGTGGTTAATAAGACTGAGAAAAGAGAAGGATTGAAAACTGTACATAGGAAAGTAAATACACAATGGAGTTAAAACACGTTACAACTGCGAGGGAAGAGTTTTATGCGAGAAAGGCACCGTTATACATACATACCACAAACAAGGCTCTGAAGTTTAACTATCCTAACTTGCTAATATTACAAAAGAAATTTAATTTTGTTGTCCTGTGTCTCCTTGACTTTTGTTTGGGTAACCCAGTGTTTTCAAACGGTAGTACGTAGTAGTTTATCAAAAATGGTCGCTAAGAATAATACCTAGCTGATAATTCCTGATAATTTCTGTACGCTGTTATTATTTATGGCGTCTGTGTATAAGGGAGTTTCGGGCACTAAGCGACAGTAGAAAATGTTGCCACAATGAAGGTAGCACGCAAAGGTGTCCCTGTAATGCAATACAGCGGGTATTTTGCTACAAAGAAGGCATGGCG
>JAQGAK010000932.1:0-46287 GCA_034696945.1 Lipothrix lubbocki | reverse complement strand
GGTACAAACGCCCGTGATCGTGTGAGAAGTACTAACGCTCCGTGATTGTATTAGAGTTACACACTCTCCGTGATCGTTAAAATTACCAAACGCCCTGTGTTTGTGTGGGAAGTACAAACGACCTGTGATTGTGTAAGAGGTCGTGATTGTGGAAAATTTACAAACACCCGTGATCGTGTAAGATGTACAAACGCCCCGTTTTTTTGTAAAAGGTACAAACGCCCGTGAGTATGTAAGAGGTACAAACGCCCGTGAGTATGTAAGAGGTACAAACGCCCGTGAGTATGTGAGAGGTACAAACGCCCCGTCATTTTGTGTAAAGTACAAACGCCATGTCATTGTGTAAGAGGTACAAACACCCCATGATTGTGTGAAAGGTACAAACGCCCAGTGATCGTGTAAAATGTACAAACGCCCCGTGATCGTGTAGGATGTACAAACGCCCCGTGATCGTGTAACAGGTACAAACGCCACATGATTGCGTCAGAGGTACAAACGCCCCGTGATTGTGTCAGATGTACAAACGTCCTGTGATTATCTAAGAATTACCAACGCCTAGTGATTGTGTAACAGGTACAAACGCCCTGTGATTGTGTAAAAGGAACAAACAGCCTGTGATTGTGTGAAAGGTACAAACGCCCAGTTATCGTGTAAAAGGTACAAACGCCGTGGGACTATCTAAGAGGTTCAAACGCCTAGTGATTGTGTAAAAGGTACAAACGCCCCGTGATCGTGTAAAAAGAACAAACAGCCTGTGAATGTGTAAAATGTACAAACGCCCCGTGATCGTGTAAGATGTACAAACGCCCCGTTTTTTCGTTAAAGGTACAAACGCCCGTGATCGTGTGAGAAGTACTAACGCTCCGTGATTGTATTAGAGTTACACACTCTCCGTGATCGTGTAGAAATAACAAACGCCCTGTGTTTGTGTGGGAAGTACAAACGACCTGTGATCGTGTGAGAAGTACTAACGCTCCGTGATTGTATTAGAGTTACACACTCTCCGTGATCGTGTAGAATTAACAAACGCCCTGTGTTTGTGTGGAAAGTACAAACGACCTGTGATTGTGTAAGAGGTACAAACGCCACGTGATTGTGTAAAATTTACAAACGCCCGTGATCGTGTAAGATGTACAAACGCCCCGCTTTTTTGTAAAAGGTACAAACGCCCCGTCATTTTGTGGGGGGTACAAACGCCATGTGATGGTGTAAGAGGTACAAACACCCCATGATTGTGAAAAAGGTACAAACGCCCCGTGATTGTGTAAAATGTACAAACGCCCCGTGATCGTGTGGGATGTACAAACGCCCCGTGATCGTGTAACAGGTACAAACGCCACGTGATTGTGTCAGAGGTACAAACGCCCCGTGATTGTGTCAGATGTATAAACGTCCTGTAATTATCTAAGAATTACCAACGCCAAGTGATTGTGTAAAAAGTACAAACGTCCCGTGATTGTGTCAGAGGTACAAAAGCCCCGTGATTGTAAGAAGTAGAAACGCCCCGTGATTGTTTGAGGTACAAACGCCAACTGATTGTGTGAAAAGTACAAACGCGCAGCGATTGTAAAACATACAAACGTCCTGTGATTGTAAGAAGTACAAACGCCTTGTGGTTGTCAGAAATACAAACGCCATGTGATTGTGTAAAATGTACAAACGCTATATGAGAGGTGCAAATGCTCTTTGATTGCGTAAGAAAAACAAACGCCCCGTGATCGTGTAAAAGGTACAAACGCCCCACGATCGTGTTACAAGTACAAACGCCCTACGATTGTGTTACAAGTACAAACGCTTAGTAATCGTGTAAGAGGTACAAACGCTGTGTGATTGTGTAGAAGGTACAAGCGCCGTGATTGTGTAGGAGGTACAAACGCCTCGAGAATGTTAGACATACAAACGCCCCGTGATTGTAAGACGTACAAACGCTCCGTGATCGTGTAACAGGTACAAATGCCCCGTGATTGTAAGAGGTACAAACGCTTTGTGATCGTGTAAGAGATACAAACGCCCTAGAAATGTTTAAAAAGTACAAACGCCCTGTGATTGTGTAAAAGGTACAAACGCCCCGTGATTGTAAGAGCACAAACGCACTGTGATTGTGTAGAGGGTACAAGCGCCCTGTGAATGTGTACAAGGTACAAACGCCTTGTGATCGTGTAAGAGGTACAAACGCCCCGTTATTGTGTAGGAGGTACAAACGCAACGTGATTGTAAGAGGTATTAACGCCCTGTGATTCTGTAAGAAGTACAAACGCCCCGTGATCGTGTAAGAGGTACAAACGCCACGTGATTGTAAGAGGTACAAACGGCCTGTGATTGTGAAAGGTACAAACGCCCCGTGATTGTAAGATGTACAAACGCCCTGTGATTGTGTGAGAAGTGCAAACGCCCTGTGATCGTGTAAAAGGTACAAACCCTACGTGATTGTAAGAGGTACAAACGCCACGTGATTGTAAAAGGTACAAACGGCCTGTGATTGTGAAAGGTACAAATGCTACGTGATTGTAAGATGTACAAACGCGCTGTGATTGTGTGAGAAGTGCAAACGACCTGTGATCGTGTAAGAGGTACAAACGCCCTGTGTTTGTAAGAGGTACACACGCCTTTTGTTTGTAAGAGGTACAAACGGCTTGTGATTGTGTAATAGGTACACACGCCTTGTGATCGTGTAAGAGGTACCAACGCCCCGTGAATGTAAGAGGTACAAACGCCCTGTGCATGTAAGAGGAACAAACGCCCTGTAATCGTGTGAGAGGTACAAACGCCCCGTGATCGTGTAAGAGGTACAAACGCCCTGTGATCTTGTAAGAGGTACAAACGCCCTGTGATCTTGTAAGAGGTACAAACGCCCTGTGATCTTGTAAGAGGTACAAACGCCCGGTGATGTTGTAAGAGGTACAAACTGTAATACAAAATGAATATAGGCTGAGCAAGGTTTTATTTTGGGGGTAATGTTAAAGGATAGGGGGGTATGCTGAAATATAGGCTCAGCATGGTTTTATTTTGGGGGTTGTGTTAAAGGATAGGGGTTTGGTTAAGCATTGGGGGGTAAACATTTAATAAAATTTGTTATGAGCTCGCGCAGGGTGGTATGGTTAAATCATCATAAGGGGGTAATGATATTTTGTAACATGTTTTGGGGGCGCTATGAATGCCTTGTCCGTTTAATAATTATCACAAAGAACAGCATATCATACAAATACCAAAAAGTGAAATACTGAATTTAACTCGATTTATAAGAATTTTGGTCTTGATTTTGCCTTCCAATAAATGTGTAAAAGTGAACAAATGAGAGTCAACATGTTTAGGGAATATGTTGACTTCATTATCATCCACGTAAACCATTTGAAATCATGGATAAAATTTCATTAAATGTTATAAATGATCCAGTTAATAATTATTCTGACAGACCAACCAAATTAAATGTAATACTTATTTGTTCTGAATGAATATTTCAGATTTTATTATATTCAAATTAAAAAATTACAAATGGAAATTTTGTAGACACTAAAGTTAGTAAAATAAACTATTCGATTGCATTTGAGTCCCAGCAATTATTATTATCAAAACCACAAAGAGACAGACGGCATTTCCGAAGAAAGCAGCGCAACATCTATATTTATAGGTATTGGCTTGATATAAAAAGAGCTGGAAACAAAACGATTCTGTATGAAATAATGTAGTTTTTGTATTAAATTATAGTTGTACTAATATGTACGTATTTATTAAATTGTCTTATCAATAAAATTTGTTTCTCACAAAGAAATAAGAACCAGCAATTATCATCGCCCTTGTGTTTCCATCCACCGAAGCTGTAAACACCAGCTCATAAGGTTCAGTTTTACTGGCTTCCGCAACCGTTGTCCCCTTTATAAGAAACTTGAATTCGGTCCCTTGTTCCAACACTTTAAAGACAGCATCGCCATTGAAATTTTGCCCCGTCCATATTTGTCCGTCTGCCTGAGCCGATGTTCGTTCGATTAGCCCAAGGACTCTGTCACCACTAGATATATGATGGGCGGCCACTTATCCCCGAGTTATCCCCGACCACACTTTTTCATGTTTTCCGTGTTCTGCCAGCAAATATAGGTTCAGGAGGAAAAATAACGGGGGTACATTTTTTCTTTAAGAGATACATTGATTTTTGACCAAGATATCGGGTATTTAATGATGTCCGCATCAGGGAAATGCTTACAACTTTTTTTTCTATTATTTGACTTTTAACGGCGGATCTTAGTTTGGGAGGTGAAATAACGAGGGTACATTTTGTATTATTGGGATACAATGATTTTTGACCAAGATATCGGGTATTTAGTGATGCCCCCATCGGGGAAATGCTTATAACTTTTTAATTTTTAAACGTATTTGACTTTTGACGGCATTTCTTAGTTCGGGAGGTAAAATAACGAGGGCACATTTTGTATTATTGGGATACATTGATTTTTGACCAAGATATCAGGTATTTAGTGATGCCCCTATCGGGGAAATGCTTATAACGTTTTTTTTTTAAATTTATTTGACGTTTGACGGCGGATCTTAGTTCTGGAGGTAAAATAACGAGGGTACATTTTGTATTAATGGGATACATTGTTTTTTGACCAAGATTTCGGGTATTTAGTGATGCCCGCATCGGGGAAATGCGTATAACTTTTTAATTTTTAAACTTATTTGACTTTTGACGGCATTTATTAGTTCGGTAGGTAAAATAACGAGGGTATTGCAGTACATTACGTCACTTACGGTAGGTTGCTGCATATCTGGCGAAGCGATGCCTGGAACAACTTGCATCGGATGAAGTCTATGTCATGTCATGAGGAATGAATTCTACATGGATGACCTGATGAAAGGAGAATCCAACGTTGCCAATGCTATTCAACTGTACAAACAACTCAATTCCATGATGACAAGGGGTGGCTTTGAATAGCGAAAATGGGCATCAAATTGTCCTGAGTTTTTGCAAATTATTCCTGCCGACCTTCAAGAAGCTCAACTTCCGTTCAAAATCGAGGAATCAGACTCGATCAAGACCTTGGGATTAAGCTGGAATCCATCCACAGATGAATTCCATTTTGAAGTTCATGTACCAAAAATTGAAAAACTTACCAAACAAATTATTTTGTCAGTTAATTCGAAGATTTTTGTTGACCCGTTGGGTTGGTTGGTCCTAGTCACAGTGATTGGGAAATCATTGTTTCAAGAATTATGGCAACATGAGATTGGTTGGGACGAAGAAGTTCCAGAACACTCATGTATCAAATGGACTTCCTATCAGGAGGGAATGCAGAATTTGACCAACATCAAAATTTTGAGATGCATGCTTCCAGTACCAGAAGTTCCATTCCATCTATATGGATTGGATTTTCCGATGCATCGGAGAATCGTATGCAGCAGTGGTGTATTTATGTTCAACCGTTGATGGCATAAACCAAACTTTATTGCTGAGGGCAAGACGAAAGTAGCTCCGATCAATCAAGTTTCTCTACCAAGATTGGAATTACTAGGAGCTGTACTTTTGGTGAACTTGATCGATGCAGTCACAACTTCGATGAAATTGAAACCTGAATCTATCCATGCTTGGACGGATTCCACTATCGTACTTGAGTGGCTTAAAAGTCACCCAGGTCGATGGAAGACCTTCGTGGCAAATCGTGTGGCTCAAATCCAAGAAGTTCTTCCTTCCAAATTCTGGCATCACGTGAGTGGCGTTTAAAATCCAGCAGATTTCGCTTCCCGTGGTATTACCTCCAGCGAAACAATTCACCACCCTTTGTTGTGGCACGGTCCGCACTGGTTGGCAGAATTTGATGGTACTGTGGAAAACTTATCTGATGTATCTGACTTATCTGATGTAGTCTATACAGAACCATTGCCACACGAGAAGTCAGTACTAGTTTGTCATCATTTAGTTGAACCGGACCTCACATTGCTCCAGAGGTATTCTTCACTTCCAAAGCTTCTCACGATTACTGCAATGTGTTTCCGATTCATACAAAATTGCCAATAATCAAAATAGTTTGTTGCTATAGATATTTTAGTTTTGGCTTTTAAACAATTTTTGAATCATGACATATTATTTGGCTGAATAATAATGAACTTAATTGGTGGCCGATAAATTGTTATAACCGTTGTTATATCGTCGATAAAATGGGACTCCGTATCACTTAAAATGCATGGTGAGATATCCACCATCAATTCAGTTCAAGGCGGGATATTGCTTTAAAAACTGAAAATCGAGAAAGCTTGTATTTTAAAATTTACCTGCGAAGCATTTGTAAATTAGTGAAGCTATCCCATGCTTTCACCGCTTGAAATTTCATTTATTGATTATATATCTACTGGACAATTACCAAAATCATTTAAATGCGCAAATATAACACCGATTTATAAGGGTAAAGGGAGCACATTGTTGGTCAACACTTACTGTTCATTTAAATATTCAATTTACTTTATTTATTATTCAGTAATTTAATTCATTTACACTTTATAATATTTAATTTAATTTCAAATCTAATTGATTCAACTTGAGGAATTTTACAGACCTCACAGTTGATCAACTGTAAATACTTCCAATTATTAATTATTAATCACTTAAATATTTCATTTATAATTCTACAATTTATAATCAAATGCTGATCAGCACAACACTTAATAATCGATGAATAAAAATATTTCTAATAATTAATTAATATAATAAACGGCAACAAACCGCAAAATTTAATATTAACTTAAGTGTTCCTGTTCACTTTCACTGAATCATACACTAGGCCACATAGGGTCACTTGCAGAGTTGTCGGGAGAACCTACTCGGTCGAGGTCTTTGTCGCAACTGATTGCAACTGGCGTCCAAATCCTTCGTGTACTGCGATGCAAAACGTTTAGTCGAACCACACGCCTGGGAGCATTTGTGTCCACCCATCCTTCGTCTATTTCCACGCGACGATCGTCATTTTGTAGAATTTCCAATGCGGCTTCGTCCGTTAGCGTGGGGTCGTCGTTGCGGCTGAGTCGATCGACTATTTCCTACGTCGTTACCAAGTGCGACTTTATTCCCTCGTAGGAATTTCATGGCTGGTCAGCGGTTGGCGCGACAACACCTGAAATGAAATTTAGTGCAGTTTTTGTGGATTTACTTAAAACCATTCATTCATACAGACCTCTGCTATTATTGCAAAAAACAAAACAGTTATTATATGTAAACCAATCCGGGCATCGTCAAATACCCGATATCGTGGTCAAAAATAATAGTATCTCTTAAAGAAAGAATGTACCCTTGTTAATTTACTTCGACGACCCATTTTTGCGGGTAGAAATCAAATCTGTTGAAAAACAAAAAAGTTATTACATGTTAACCGATCCGGGCATTGTCAAATACCCGATATCTTGGTCAAAAATGAATGTATCTCCCAAAGAAAGAATATCCCCTCGTTAATTTACTACCTCGGCCCATTTTTGCGAATAGAACTCAAATCGGTTGAAAAACAAAAAAGTTATCAGCATTTCCCCGATGCGCGCATCAATAAATACCCGATATCTTGGTCAAAAATCAATGCATCCCAATAATACAATATGTACCCTCGTTATTTCACCTCCCGAACTACGATCCGCCGTCAAAAGTCAAATAAGTTTAAAAATTAAAAAGTTATAGGCATTTCCCCGCTGCGGGCATAACTAAATGACCGATATCTTGGTCCAAAATCAATGTATCCCAATAATACAAAATGTACCCTCGTTATTTTACCTCCCGAATTAAAATCCGCCGTCAAAAGTCAAATAAGTTTACAAATTAAAAAGTTATAGGCATTTCCCCGCTGCGGGCATCAGTAAATACCCGATATCTTGGTCAAAAAACAATGTATCCCATTAAAACAAAATGTGCCCTCGTTATTTTACCTCCCAAACTAAGAAATGCCGTCAAAAGTCAAATAAGTTTAAAAATTAAAAAGTTAAGCATTTCTAATATGCGGACATTACTAAATACCCGAAATCTTGGTCAAAATGCAATGTATCCCATTAATACAAAATGTACCTTCGGTATTTCACCTCCCAAACTAAGATCCGACGTCAAAAGTCAAATAAGTTGAAAAATAAAAACGTTATAAGCATTTCCTCGATGCGGGCATTACTAAATACCCGAAATCTTGGTCAAAATGCAATGTATCCCATTAATACAAAATATACCCTCGGTATTTCACCTCCCAAACTAAGATCCGCCGTCAAAAGTCAAATAAGTTAAACAATAAAAAAGTTATAAGCATTTCTCCGATGCGGGCATCATTGAATACCCCATATCTTGGTCAAAAATTAATGTATCCCAATAATACAAAACGTACCTTCGTTATTTTACCTCCCGAAGTAAGATCCGCTGTCAAAAAAAAAAGTTATAAGCATTTCCTCGATGCGGGCATCACTAAATACCCGAAATCTTGGTCAAAAATCAATGTATCCCAATAATACAAAATGTACCCTCGTTATTTTACCTCCCGAACTAAGAAATGTTGTCAAAAGTCAAATAAGTTTAAAAATTAAAAAGGTATAAGCATTTCCCCGATGCGGGCATCATTAAATACCCGATATCTTGGTCAAAAATCAATGTATCTCCTAAAGAAAAATTGTACCCTCGTTAATTTTCCTACTGAACCTATATTTGCTGGCATAACATGAAAAACATGAAAAAGTGTGGTCGGGGATAACAGGGATAAGTGGCCGCCCATAGATATATGAAGTTCCTGTATTTGTTATTGTGAACGCTTAGTCCCAAGAAAGTCGTACATATTCATAATATGTATATATAAATTGCTTACGAAATAATAACTTTAAGCACGTTTGGCAGTATTGGATACCAATTAATAATACAAAATGCAAATAATTAATATAGTTGTTAAAACCAAATAGTAACGAAGCACTTAAAATCAAAATCCACACAATAATATCTCACCCCGTCAGTTTTCAAACCGGTCATCAAAACTTTGCCTGTCAGGTCAGAAAATGTTACTGTGGTAGAGACATCCCGAGAAGTTCCATCATCATTGGGTACTGAAATAGTTGTCAGAATTGACTATACAAGTTGATTTTGTGATCCTCGAATTCGGCAAATCCTGGGGGTACTTCCTCAATCATGAATCAATATTAAAAAATCAACACATGCAATTTTTAAAATTTAAACCCGCTTAGTAATTATTAGACCCATTCAGAAAATCCTAGATTATACTTATTAAACTTAAACCACGGAAGTGTTAAAACTTTTTTATTTAAAACAATTTTTGATAGTAAACCTGTACCGTGCTGCTGGAATGTCAATTCTTGGTGTGCAGACAACATTTCCTCAAGGTCAATCCGACAATCCCCTGTACCTACCAGAATATTAGGTGTCGGGAAGAACGGTCCTTGAAGTTCTAAAGGAAATTCTGTTGGGGGTGCAACATCACAAGGATGAGCTACTTCTAATGGTCCCCCAACTCCCCCAGGTCGAGCTTCTGGAAGGAGAAGCGGGCTACTGTCTCTTTGGTTGTGTACTCCAGGGTGCTCAAAAACAGATGAATAATACGATGGCGGTGGTTCCTCTTTTTGGAGGTTTGCAAGTTCAATATTTGTAACCATTTTTGAAAAGGTATAAAACAAATATTTTCACTAAAAGAATCGTTTGACCCAGCGAATTATTCCTCGCAATATTTAAAATAAGTCTGACCTATCAAATTGAACACATTGACAGTTGTTATAATGCTCTGATAAATAAGTGGCAATTGGAGGTATATACAATCCAAGAAATAAAATTTATATTTAATGTTTCCTAAACTTGTTTGCAATTCCTTTGAATGTTCCTATCTCAGGTAGTGGAAATAATTCCTCGGAAATTATTTTATTATCTTTGACAAGAAGTACTAGAATTTTTAAAATTGTTTAATTTACTGATGACAATAATAGAGGATATTGTTACTATAGTTTTAAAACACTGTTATGATATGTCATAACCATTCATTCTAAAAATTAACACATAATAATTAATCAAAAACTAAATATTATAATTAAAAATTTTTGTAAACGTATACTGAGTCTTTATGGCTACTTCTAGTTAGAAGCAGTGTCAATAAAGTTGTCTTTCTCTCTTCATTTGGAACGGAACTTTAAGAATTACTATAATAATAAATTATAAACGATCCGTCCACGTAAAGTTTTGCGTCAAAGGAATGACTTGTGATATAGTTCCTTAGTCGAACATACATAGGGAGCAAAATACTGAGCTGATAATTTCCTTTACGGTGCTTATTGCATTACGTCATTTCATTGTAATTAACACTTCAATGGAACAATCATTGTATGTATTTGAAGTATGAAACCTGACAAACCACAAGTTCACAGGAAGCCAAATACACACAACCGTCATTTCCAATAAAATCACCTGACACAATCAAGACATCAAAATATAATAATATGGTGTCCCTTTACTAAAGAGATCATTTGTGAATGCAAGCTTTTCATGCTTAATCAAAGACTATAGTTTTTGCTCCTATGACTCACAATCAGCTGAACAACTGCTTCTGAGTACACTGGACTCTCGCTATAAGAACCTCCTTATAAGAGAATTCTCTTTATAAGAGATCCTTTGGGCCTGCTTATCATACATGGTATGCATTATATGCTTTGAGCTCTCTCTATTAGAGAATTTCTATATAAGAGACTGATTTTGGTGATTTATAGCGTCCTCTTATAGCGAGAGTCCAGTGTACACAATGCGCGTACAAATAAAATAGTTGGAAAGTTACAGAAACTGGTTCACATTTGATCTCTACATATAATTATGTGCTGTAAATTTTGCCACTTGGATTTCCGATGGAACACTCCGCAGGCATGCAAAGTGAGCCAGTGAAGTACGTTTTGTGCGCGAAAGGGAAGGATTCGAAAAAACTCGTAAAAATCATTTATTTGAGTAATTATCGTAACTCCCAATACAGTGCTAATAAAAAATTACTATCACAACATTATCCGAAATCTGGTTCAAAAGTCATTTTGATTATGTATGCATACTTGTCATATTTTGACACCTCTTCGGGGTTCAAGTTAATGGAAATAATTGTAGGTACGTGAAATAACAAATCAATGCACCGTCGCGGTGTAGGATTAATTACATTGTATTAAGTAAAAGTAGTAATCATTACTATCATAAACACAACTGATACCAAGAAAAATACCAAGGGAACCATACACATACCCCTTGCAAGCTTAATTGATCCGTTGCATCCACACGATGTTTCGGCATGAAACAAAATGAACTGTAAATTTGGAAAATTAATGCATAAAATTATTTAATTTTTCTATAGTTTATATTAATTACATAAAATTAAGCATCCGCTTCCAATAAAGTTATCTTACCACGTAATAAGCACCAGCAATTATCATCGCCTTAGAATTTGCATCCACAGGAGCCAAGAATTCCAGACCAAAGAAATCGCCGGTTTTCCTGGCTACAGCAACGGTCTCTCCATTAGCAACGAAATTAAAATCCGTTCCCTGTTCTACCACTTGGAACACGACCTCTCCATTACTATTCTGACCTATCATTTGCTGTGAGCAGCCGCAAAGCGCAAAAGCAGCTCCATCTATTAGGCCAAGAATTCGGTCACCGCTTGATATTGTTTGTTGCTGAAAGCAAATAGAAGATAATTAAAATAATTTTAGAAAATTTGTAATAAAAAATAAAATTATTGATTATAAAATTATTATGATTTTAATAGTCGCGGTGCTGAAAATTCTAGATTCCATTTTTTCCATAGTTTGCATTGTTAGCTATGTAAAATTGACTAGGAATAATAACTGAAAATTTCTCTTTTATCTACACAACCAATATCTTACTTGGCCAGTTTGTTGACTGGTAATCAAAACATTGCCTGTTGGGTCTGAAAATTTAATCGTCGTTGAGGAATGGTGATGATGGTCATTTCCGTGATGATGAGCTGTCGTGGTTGTTGTCATTAACGTGGACATTACAAGTTGATTTTCTGCTCCTCGAATTTGACAAATTATGGAGCTATTTCCGAAACCTTAGAATAATTTTGGAACCGATTTAATTAATAAATTCATTTATCTGCCTTATGACAATTTACAGTTTTTGTATCAAAATATTTATTGATTTAAAAAGCGACACACCTATCTTCTGGCTCTGATGGAATGTAAATTTTTGATGAGCAGGCAACACTTCCTCAAGGACATTCCGATAATATCCTGGACCTACTAAAATGTTTGGTGCTGGGAAGAAAGATCCTGGTGGTCCTGCAGGATATCCGATTGGATAATGCATCTCCGATTGAGGAGGATGGACGAAATCCGGATTGCTATATCCTTGATTAGGCGCTCCGGGCTGTGAAACTACAGCAAAATTGTAGGGTGGTGGGGCCTCATGATTTTGGAGGTTAGTAAGCGCGATATTTTTATCCATTTTTTGAAAATGATTTTCAATGTATCAGTGGTTATAAATGGAAACAATATCAGTTGACACACGTAAATTATTTCAGCAGGAATTATATTTGGGTGAATTTAACACTTTGTCAGTAACTCTGTTTAATAAAAATTTGTCACTGAACTGAACGAGGAATCACAACTGTTTTATGATTCACACAGGTATCTAATCGTGTGTGTAAAAAAACATGGGTCGATATCGCTTATCAATAATCGCCCAAAGTTTTTAATATAACAATGCTGTGTGTAGTGTGTGATAAGTATTGCTATGTAATCACAAATATGTACATAGACATGCAATTCAACACAAACATGCAATCCACGGATCGACTACATTTGCATGCAAAACCTTTTTATAGACCAAACTTCCTACCTTCTGACGTTTGTTCATTTTAGGCTTAATGACGCTTTCAAAAAATATACAAAATGAATATATTTTTACATATAATTATGAACCCACTAGTGACGACACAATATTGCCGTCATCATTACCAAATTCAATTCCATTGTCTGGCCAATGAGTCACAAAGAACATCACAATTAATATATCCCTATGCAAAGTACTGAAAATTTACCTTGAATTTCCAAGGCTATCTCGCATTATCTTTCCAAAATGTTTATCGTTTAATTACATAGCAAGAATGTTAATTAGGAGGAATGCTGAGATGTCATTATGATATAAATTATAAAGTTAATCTGCTCAAGCCAGCCAAAGCCCATTTAATGCCCGTTTATATTTTTTGAATACTTTACATTTTATATTCAAATTTTATTTCGATTTTGTATAGATACTGAAGTTAATTAAATCAACAATGTAATTACATCTGGGTGAAGATAATAATTATCGCAACCACAAACATAAAGACACCCAATCCGATGTAACCAGAGAGGCATGAATATCTTTGATATGAAGAGAGCTGTAAACCAAAGCATTATACATTACATGAAATAATGTAGCTTTTGTACACACAAAATAAGTTTTCGTATTATTAATAAAAGTTGTTTCTCACCAAATAATAAGAACCAGCAATTATCATGGCCCTGGTATTAGAATCCACCGGAGCTGTAAACTCTAGACCAAACGATTTGTTAAATTTTATTGCTACATACTGCAATGGTAGTCCCATTTGTTTGAAACCGGTATTGGTTTCCCTCTTCCGCCACTTGGAACACAACGTCTCCATTACTATTCTGCCCCGTCATTATTGTATTTCCTGAGGACTCGACGAGAGACGCGGAATCAACGATTACTCCAATAATCCTGTCACCGCTGGATATCTGCTGTTGCTGTAATAATTATTATTGTGAATACCCAAACCTAATTTTATTACATACTAGCTTATTATTATATGTACTAATAAAATATTTAATTAAATTCTGGCTATTAAAACCAGATAGTATTAATATAATATTAAAATCAATTTACCCGACCAGTCCTCAAACTAGTAATCACAACATTTCCTAACGGATCGGAAAACTTTATCGTGGTTGAGACATGATAAGAAGTTCCATCATGATCTGGTACTGAAAAAGTTGTTGCCAGAGTTGACATTACAAACTGGTTTTGTGATCCCAAAATTTGACAAATGGGACTCGTTCCTAAGGATTAGCATTAAAAAATTTAAAAACCACGAAACAATTTAAAAAATAAAATTTTGATTTATGTATTGAATTCCGAAAATAAATTTGGCAGAGTATCTGTATGGAGGTAGACGAGAGTATACCTGTCTGATCTTGCCGAAATGTCAATTTTTGGTAAGCAGACAAAACTTCAAGGTCATTCCGATAATACGCCGGTCCTACTAAAATGTTAGATGCTGGGAGGAAAGGTCCTGGGATTCCAACAGGATATCCCGTTGGAGGTACAAAACCAACAGGTTGACTTACTCCGAAAGCTCCCACAGGTGGAGTTCCAGCAGCAACGAAATCCGCATTAGTGCAATCTACTTGGTTTGATCCGCCTGGCTGAAAACCAACAGCTGAATGGTACGATGGCGGTGCTTCTTCTTTTTGAAGGGTTGTCATTTGAACCTTTGTATCCATTTTGAACAGATTTGTAAAAAAACTAGATTTATTCCCGTGGTCGTTATGTTTACAACGTAAAACAAATTCAAATCGTATTGGGACAAATCGTAGTGGGAACGCACTCAAAGATTTTAGTGTGAATAGTAGGAAAGATATTTTCACCCTAAAACTTGTTATTTATTATAATTTTTAACAACTTGAAAAAAGTCTGGCTGGCAGAATTTAAACACTTCGTCAGGCCAGCAATTCAGTAAATGTTCCACTGATTCAACCGATTTGAGATATATATTGATGGAATATGACTGATTGATTATGATTCACACAGGTCAGCATACGTTTTGCAGTTTAGTATTACTATAATGTAGTTACTCAAAAGTAATCGGTTAAATGTATTTGAACATTTTAATCTTTGCAAATTTGTATTGTCGCACCGATAATAAATACATGCGTATGCTTAAACAAATAATAATAATTCAAATTAAACAATCAACAGAAATAAAATATTCGTTTTCCAATGGCTATGTCGCTATATGTGACTTCCTACATGCTTACTACCAGTTACACAGAAATGGTGAAGGATGTTGCTTGGTTTAATGGCATTTTCGAGAAAATGTAGGGTCGATTAACGTGTAAATGGACAGCTATTGCTGTGATTCAGATTTCCATTGATGAGCATAATAGTACACAATCCTCCCCCGTCATTATTGACAATTGATAGAAAAACTTTACACCTGACACATATTATGTACAGTACCGCCAACGAATATTTAGTTCCTTTTGTTCAATATAATTTGAATTTAAATACATTTTTGGTGGTATGCATTGGCTGTCGAATTCCAGAGAATATTAATATTAAAAGTCATTACGATTTCATTTTGCACTCCCAGAATTTGAACGATCATGGATCCACTCTTTAGAGCTTGTTGATCAAAATAAATAGTTGATCACCAAATAAAACTCATCGTGAATACAATTAATTCACAAATATATATCTTTAATTATTTATCAAATTATTATAAATTAAGCGTAGGACTATTTTACTAATTTTCTCATTCCATCGAAAAGTCAATTTATTCAGACCATTCAATTTTATTGTTATTCTTATTATTTTATTGTAATTATTCTATTCCATTTTTAAATTTGCGAAATTACCCTTACAATTACCCTGACGCCGCTTTTGGTGGAATGGTAATTAATTTTTTTTAACAATTCAGCTGTATATTCTAAATCAAAATAAATTTATCCTACAAATATACTACCAACTACCAACATCAGAGCAACTTCCCGATAGATAAAAGTTTGCACGTGGTAAATATTATTCTCGTTCTTTTATTTGTCAGGACGAAAGGGAAGCGATGGATCTGACGGAAATGGTAGCCGAGGCAGTGGTGGAGAGTTATTAATGATGAGTAAAAACAAATGGAAAAATTGTAAACACTATTTTCCAAATTATTGTACTGCTTTACTAAATATTTAATGCTTATTATACATTGTAAAATAATTTGCTCAAAAAAGTTAACATTATATTTAAATACTAACAAGGATAAAATAAAATTAATTTAAATAATGAATTATGGACAAATAATGTTATTTGTCGTCATGAATATCTCAAAATAAAGAAGAAAAGAGTCAACGTCACACCCAAGAGCACAAAAGTAGCTACAATAGCAAACGCATCAGCGCATCCTGTGGGTGAACTCATCGGAATTAAATTCTGAAATAAAATAAACGGCGATCATCTCCACTACAAACACAATAAATAGTAACATGTGTGAATGTGTTTCTGTTCAAACCTACCAGCAATTGTGTTGTCGCAATTACCATCGCTTTTGCATCAAGATCGAGCATTCCAGGAAGCTCAACACCAAAGTATCCAACGTAATTCACCGCGCTGGCTTTTGTGATAAAGAAACCATCTGCCATGAAATTGCATTCTAAGTCCACTCGAGTGGCAGTGAAAAGAACTTGACCGGTTTGGTTTGTTGCGGTAAAAGAGGATTCTCCATACCGATTGCTTTGTCCGTTTATAGTCCCGATACAACGGTCTCCACTTTTTACGGTGGTTTTCTAAAATTAGATTTTAAGCAAATAAGTGCGCAAATAAATATTGAAATACAAAATAATTACTACAGTGAAATATTTAAAAAACCATTTACACACGAAATTAAATTATTAAAATTAAAGATTTTCCGTTTCAACAAAAATTATTTATAAATTACCTTAATTTTTATTGAAAATCAAAACAGAATTATTTATTATTTAAACTTACAACGCAGTTTATTAACTCTTTATAAACTCCCTTATTAAATAATAAAAATAAAAATTGGTAGTATAGTTATTTCCTACCACAATGAAATAACTCACATCTTTATTATTGTGTTTGCACGTCAGTATAACATTTCCCGCGAGGTCTTTAAACGACATTGTCGTGGAGCCCGTTTCGGATTTGTTCACGACGCTTCTCAGAAGAATTTGGTTTTGACTTCCGTGAAGCTCAAAGAATTTGAAATTCTTGTTGGTATCTGCAAGGAGGTATAATCTACATAGCCTTTCATTACGTACAAATATATAATAAAAATTATTATTAATTAAAAAACAGTATAAATATCTATTGACATATATGTCAACTAATTGTTCTAATTCTAAGACTCACTTCCCTCGACACAATCATGAAAAGTGAGTTTCACGAAATTTGCCAAAATGCCCAAAGAAGAATTCTGAGGATTCGGTAGGTTCACTAATTCGTACGCAGGTGGCGCATCAATAAGATGTCTAGGCAGATGAGTAAGTCGGTCGGAGATGAAAAATGGCAAAGGGTTTCCTTCCGGCGAAGGAAATGTCGCAAATTGGAAATCGAGTGCGGCGCTATAAGAAGGAGGAGGTGCCTCTTCAATCGGAATTTTGACCGAATCGGATATTTTTTCTGTAGGATTATCCGTCGAAGCCATAGTAGGCTGCTATATGATTTATGGTGATGAGAGTTTATTGTTTCGAGTTAAAATGCTGAAAGGTCGTGCAATTTACAGTCGCTGGATTTTTATGCATTTCATTTATCCCACCCAGTTTTCTAATATGATTCTTATGTGTGTGTTTGTTGGTTTACTAATATTGTTCTTTGTTTTTTACTTATATTTGTAAAATATATAAATTTATTTGAATTTTGTGTGATTGCTGATCGTATGTATTTATATTGATATTAAACTTTATTCAAAAAGGAGGCATAAGGCAGTGATGATGAATACTAAAAATTTTGGTTATTAAATTGTATCATTTTTTTTCTATTCAATGTATCGATGTCAACATTCAATTTTACTATTCCCGTTTACTTGCATCAAATATGTACCGAAATAATAAGTTAAAATTTGTAAATAAGTACATTATATGTAGTGTATTTGACATCTAATAAGCGTCCAACTGAAACGGCTTTATCATAATATACTTCCGCGTTTTTTTTCCTATTTAACTCGTACACAGAATTACAAATATTTGGTTGAATACGCCTTCAACAGTAAAGCAAACCCAAATATATTTAGGAATGTGTAATCATAGCAGAACTTTCCACGAATTTTCCTGCGGTTATCTTATCTACGTAATGTAATTTTATCATCAAGTTACTTTGTACATCATCGCCTGCTAATGCATTTGATAAAAATCGTCGCTTCGCAACAAATTATCGCACTCACAAATGGGTGCTACAGCATAGGGATAGCTCCAACCCGGGCTGTTTTCCAAAACCTGGGAAATTCCGGAACAAGTTTGCGAATTGGTTCAAATTTGAGTTCACCCAAGCAGTATTCCCGGAGACTATGTGCACCAGCTTTGAGCAAAATCGAATGAAATGTTAAAAAAACCATTCAAGCCATATACAGGCTATTTATACCCAATTTAAGCAAAATCGGATAAAATTTCTTTAAAAACTCGAAGACTTTGAAACGGTTTGACTGATTCCGCTCATATTTGAACTCGTTCTTCTTTAGCGCCCGGAGACGTACAAATGCATAAGTAAAATATTCTCAAATAATTTTGACTTCCCTTGCCATAGCCGTGCTTAAAAATGATTCTGAATTAATTCGTGCAGAGTATCAAATTCTACAACAACTGCACTATCAATGAGCAAATTATTCTTCTGAGAGAAGAATAAAACTTCCCATTATGTTGTCATTTGCGGAAAACTTTGCATAGAAAGTCAAGGCAAAAATTAAAACGTAAAATATATTTATGTTCGTCAAAATAAAGGCATACAACTCATTTCGCAAGTTTTCCTGCGGTTACCTGATAAATAGGTTGTGGTTTAATATAATTAGTAGTCATGTGCCCATGACCTGCAAATGTACACTGTGTTTCATTTCAATCTGCAAAATGGAGACAAGGATTTGAATTTATTCTTATGTAGAAGTTTGTTACATAATAAAATAATTTATTAAAGACTACGAGTTTTCCGAATCTGTTTGCAGTATGCGATTACGGATTTCTCATTATCATTCACGTAACCATTTTAAATTAATTATAGATTATGATATGGCAAACTGAAATAATAACAAGAATACTCGTATCTAGAAAAACAATAAACAAATATTATTTTGAGTAACGAAGACAAGTTAACTGGGGATTATTGAGAAGCTGGAAAGCCTTTATACCGATTTGCGCTTGCCGGTACCGAGCAAACACTGCACAGGAAGAGTGCCTGATTTCAAAAGTTAGTGTGTTAAACGTAAGAAAAATGCGTGGGCAACAACAATTTATTTTAAACAAAGTGTTATCCGGAAATAATTCAGCGTACATATTTCCCTGATCGTGAGATAAATGAACCTAGTTTGCTCCTTAAAACATTCATTTCTGAGGTCATAGATATGGATTAGCTTGTATCGTAACAAATTCTATTCGAATGTTGTAAATCTTCCGCACCTGCTGGCGATATAAAAAATGGTAAAAAAAACGCACTTTTTCAAATTTTCTAATCAAGAATTGAGATGTTGAAGACATTATATGAAATGTTTAGATGATTAAATTCTATCACAAATTGCTGAATAACATGAAGTCTCGCTTATTGAAAGATGTGCTAACGTGCTAAATGCATGATTAAATTATTAATAATTCAATGGTTTCTCAACCGCCCGCGCGAAAATTTGGCTGATACGTAATTTTCACTTCAGATTAAGAAAAATTTAAATAGTCCGCCAACTTCCGTATCCAACGAAGATATATCACGTTAAAAATAAAATGCATACAGTCAATAATTATTAATGATTAATATTTTTAGAAACATCAACCATACACATCGCCTAGCCAACTAAATAATGACATCCACACAGAAGGAAATGTAAATTCAATAATTTCCAACGTAATTGGAAATCACAATACTATCTACCATTCTTCAACACCAATGAAAACTGCCCCTGAAAGAATCGAATACAACGTCCAAGATCCGATTAATTCATTCACCGGCCGGGAGAGCATCATCCGAGAACTACACAAAGCTATATTACAGAATCGAATGAACGGGGATTTAACAATTGTTGCCCAAACCAATGTTATATCAGGTTTAGGCGGGATTGGCAAGACGGAAACCGTGCGAAAATATCTTCAAGAATATAAAGCAACCTATGGCCACACCTTGTGGATCAATGCGGAAACTTACTCGCAAGCAAGAGACTGCTTAATTAACATTGCAACCCTGACAAATACAATATCTATTGACAACCTAGAAGGGAAACGAAAGAAAGACGAAGACGTCATAGCTGAGGTGTATAACTTTATTTGCCAGAAACAAGCTATTATTATTTTTGACAACGCTAATTCGTTGTTGAATGAGGATGGTGAGGAAGGAATTGGAGCGCTACTACCACGAACCCTTCAAACGAACAGTGTGAAGCCAGCTATCGTTGTAACATCGAGGAATATTAAATGGATTAAGTGTCACGTGATTAACATGTCTGGCTTTAATAACAATGAAGGCTACAACTTACTTATTCAGCAACTGCAATTCCAGGATACTCCAGAAAATCGCTCCTTGGCAGCGGAAATTACATATTTATGTGATGGGCTTCCCTTAGTGATTCAACAAGTTATTGGAGTTATCAAGATGGAAGCTATTGGGCGCGAAGCACTTGGTACAGAGCCTTACAATATGCAAGATTTTATCCAGGAATGTCATAACGGCAGTAAACGCTACATTGACCAGACTCCGGACGATTTACCCGCAGACTTAATGGTTCCCCGCACGGTTTATAAAATCTTCGAATTGACTTTCCAGAAGATTGCAGAAAAAAAGTACGGCAAATTGGCACTTCAGTATAAACATTGTATCATTGCTAAATCCTGACTGCATCCCAGTGGATCTGTTGCTGTCAACCCGGAACGCCGAGAAAGACGGCAGCACTCCAAACGCTTTGGCCCTCTTGCTCAAATATAATCTTCTCAATGTTTCTGAGAAATGCTACACCGTCCATCGAATGCTTTAAAAAGTCAGGATTGAAATACTTAGAAATGGCTTTCACAGTGATTTTGGCTGCACCGGCGTACTACGTGAGACTATTATTGACACCTCTAAAATGTTTTGTGATTACTTGGACAGCATGTCACCTAACCACATACACAAGTTCGAGGTTTTAGAAAATGGACTGCGCTTGGGCGATGTGATTTTTCAGGAAAAATGCGTAAATGACACTCAAAGCTTCTTTACCGCATTGGCAGATACTTGCATTGAAAATGGGAAATATTACAATGCTGTCCATGTTCTAAAAATGCTAGTAGAGAAGCATGTACATAGTTTGCCATCATGCAAAATCCATGAATACAAAGCGCAGTTAGCTGAAGCATACAGACTTCAAGGGGCGTTAACTGAATCAGAGCAACTGTACAACATACTTTTAGCACGTGATTCCAAAAGCATTTTTGAAGTTAATCCGGAAGAACAACATACACTTAGGTTGATGCATGGTTTAGCAAAGGTATACAACAATCAAGGGAGATATAATCGAGCAGGAAGTCTGTACAGTAAAGTTTTAACACAACAGGAAATTATTTTAGGTTTCATGGATCACGAAACGTTAAGAACGAAAAATGATTTAGGAGCTAATTATGTTGTACAGGGAAAATATGACCAGGCAGAAGCAGTCTTTGATGAGGTTTTGAAATCAAGAGGATTCACTTTAGGTCCCGACCATCCAGATACTTGGGCAACAACCATAATATTGCACGGATTAAAAGTATTCAAGGAAAATATCCTGATGCTGTCGCATTGTATAACGAAGTTTTAAAATCAAAAATATCTATTTTAGGTCCTGACCATCCGGAATTATTAAGGACGAAACATTGTTTAGCAGGGATTCATAGACTCCCAACGAAAATTTGTAGAAGCTGAAACTTTGGAGGTTTTGAAATCCGAAATTGTTGTTTTTGGTCCGGAATCGATAAGAAAGCAAAATTTAGCAGGGATTTATGAATACCAAAGAAAATATTCTAACGCTGAAGTACTGTATAACGAGGTTTTGGCATCACACGCTATTTTAGGTCAGAACAATTCGGAAACACTAATGATAAAACATTATTTAGTAAAGATCTATATTCACCAAGGCAAATTTGATGCTGCAGAAGCACTCTACAACGAAATTTTAAAAGCAGAGTTGGTTATATTAGGTCCTGACCATCCAATAACTTTGTCGACAAAAAATAATTTAGCACAAATTTATTGTAAACGAGCAAACTTTGCTGAAGCTGTTGCACTATACAACGAGGTTTTAAAATCCAAAGAGCGGAATTTGGGCTCCGAACATCCTGCTACTTTAACGGTGTTAAAGGATTTGATCGAAATTTATGAACGTCAAGGAAGATATGTCGAGGCAGAATCTCTTTCTAAAAGAGTAATTCAAATCTATGAAGTTAATTTTGGCCATGAGCACGCCAGTACCTTGAAAGCAAAATTTAATTTAGTACGTAGTTATGAAAACCAAGGGAAATTCGCGGAGGCTGCAGCACTATGTAGCGATTTATGTGTGACACAGGAATTTAGTTTACTTTACGATCATAGAGATACTTTGACAACAAAAATGTATTTGGCAGGTTTGTATGAACTTCAAGGGCTATACGCTGAAACTGAAAATCTTTATATTCATGTTTTTAACACACTCAAGACGATTTTGGGACCGGATCATCCGGATACCTTGGCAGCAGAAGTTGGTTTAGCAGAGATTTGTGAAAGTCAAGGCAAATATGATTCTGCTGAAACGCTTTACAACAATGTTTTCCAAAAACGGTTGACTATTTTAGGTCCCACTCATTTTGCCACTACAGCAGCAAAAGAAAGCATGGTTAAAATTTACAAATTTCGGGAAAAACTTGATGATGCTAAATTCCTTTGTAGTGAAAGCCAGGAGAATGTTGGGGCCAATTGTGAAATCTTTTCGTATAAATCTTATTTCACCGTACAGGTCTTGTTCTTATTTCTTGTATGTTATTTACACATGTAGTATTCTTGTTTTGTATTTATTTAGCTTTGGTAAAATACTTGATATAATACTTTGGTGTGATTCGTTGATGTACTATAATTCAAAGGGTAAATTAAAATAAATAGTAAATTTGTTGTAGATTTAGTCCATATTCATGAAAACCAACATCTCCGTAAAGTAAGCTGACCATTTTAAAATTCCTGAAATAAAGTACACCCTGTTGCAAAATTCGACCGTTTAATAAATGTGTCATAATGTAATATATGTACATACATAAGACATATATGAATTTAACCCTTCCTGAACCAAGCCTATTCCTGCCTATTTTTTTCAGTTCTGTTCCTTAGAATAGCTTGTATGTGTAGAAATGACCAACATTTCTGCAAAGAAAAGATAATTGAACGCGTTTTGTCAAAAGAGGACATTTCAAAAGTTTTTGATGATTGGAATATTTTGTATATAATTTTGAAGTACTGATCACTCTATGAAAAGCTTTTTCAGAATTATAAACTTTTCAAAACTCTGACAGGCCATAACTTGGACAATTGGTGCTATTGGGTATTCGGATGAAAATCAAATAATTAATAGAATTATTCTAAATAACAGTAATTTTTAATTTTTTTATTGCTCCATCGAGCGCCATGGTGATGATGACAGTTTGTCATCCACCACAATCGTAGAGTAATAAACTATTTTATTCTGGGCAGGTAGCTGAAGCTGAGAATTATTTTTTTGATATTTTGCGTTTTCAAAAAGGGATTCTACGTCAGTCTTCAGTCTACCGTTAGTGTTCACGAAGCTAACAGCTCTGGTAAAATCAGTTTATATCGCACTGATGAGTGCCAAAATAAGGCCGAAACAGCTAGTGCCCTGTCTGCAATTAACTGAATTTTCCGAATCTGATCGGGGTATGCGATTACGGATTTCTCATACAATTCACGTAACCATTTAAATTTATAAATTAACTGCAATTTTGTTGTATTCATACAACATTTATCGTTTTCGCCGTAAAATCCCGAGAAGTTGCAAAAAAACTGTTGTGACTAGAACCAGGGGCGTCAGAGCAGGGTGGGAAGGTGGGCAATTTGCCCACCCACGATATTGCCAGGGTGGGTAATGCCCACCCTGGCCAAATCTAATATTGCTATACAATTGTAATTTACCGTAATTTAAAAATACGTTTCAGGTTGTAGGACTTAAATATATATTGTAAAAAATTGCCATTGTCGTTTTCCAATTAATAGAACGTGGCGCATATTATAAATATTTACTCTTAATGAATGTCATTGCCGGCCTAAAGTCAACCTAAATTTTTTTCCAGTCCTTTGTATCGTTTAGTAGAGGAGCTTAAATCTTTACTAAATAACAATTTATAAATTTTGAAAATACGGGTACATATTTTATTCTGAACATTCAAATTTGTAATGATACAGAGAGCAAAAATTACTTTCTGAATATATTCAATTTTGAACAATTAGAACGTTAAATATATGAAAAAACGGCCGCGTCCAGATTATTTTAAAAATGTATTAAGGACTAATAGAGGTTGGCAAAGGCACAGTGGCAATCATTGTTGCGCCGTCCAACGTTATTCGGAAAATGTACGACATTTAGATTTAGTATTAGCTGTAATAAGCAGGACATAATAAAGTAATTTGGGTGAAATCTGAGTAAACAAACATGCTTGCATATTTGTGTACAAAAATTTAATTTTAGCCAGAAAGCAAACTTTGTTATAAGGTTTTCATCCATTTTGAACAATTAAAATCTAATACGCGAAATATGTACTAGATGTACAAGATATGAAACGTGTATATGTACGAAATATGTGCAGGTGTTAAAGAAACAAAAACACTGAAAATCTAGATAAAGTAGGCACATTAGGGCCAAAGTACTGAATCTGGTAGGTTTTTGGCCAAATTTTGATGCCAGAAAGCGCAAAATGGTGACATGTACCTCCCTCAATATGGTCGCCATGACATTATTTTTGCCCACCCTTGATCCCAAAGCTTCCGACGCCCCTGACTAGAACCATTTCGCCAAAGCTGTAAATTTTGTGCCCCTTTTCTCTTTTGAGCTTTGTTCGCCCCGATTCCTGCCTTTTACGAACAATTCTTAATGTTTCTTTTATTTTGACTGTTTTAGAGCTTTTTATCGTGTTTGCAATTTTCATCGGGTTGAATCTGGGAGTTTTTTATTTTAGAAGCTTTTCAGACAAAAATATTTCAAGTCAACTTTCTGGCGTTAATGGTTAGTATTTACTTTTATGTGAACAGAACTTCTTTCACTTCATAGGACATTTGCCAAAACAAAGTACTTGTACTTTTTTCGACAAAATTTTTAATGTAAACAACCTCGAAAAAAAGTACTGCACTCTGAAAAAAAGTACGGATGGTTACCTTACCGTAAAGAAGTAAAGAGAACGAGATCTACTTGTATATTATAACCGCATAAACCAGTGAATGTGAAACCAGTAGCTGTGAATAACTCGTTGAAGTCACTATTATTGACAGTAGCTATGAACAACTATAAGGAAAGTGAAACGGATGGCGCGTCCACTAAAATTTGACTTTGAGCGAGCTCCGATCCACACAATGCAACGACGAGGGATTTTTGCTATTCGCGGCAAGCAGTGATGGCAGCTCTCATGCACATTAAGTGTCACACTTTATTTTGATGTTTTTCAACGTAAAGATCGAGCCAAATTGATATGCATGTATATTTTTCACATTATTTTGAAGTATTTGAATTGAGCCAAACATCAATAACGACAAAGTAAATAAATGTTATTTAATTAAGTGAACTACTCCATTTAATTAATTTAAAATAATTGATATTATTAATCTACTACTAATAGTTTATCTGTAACTATATTTTAATAATCATAGTAACACTAGTAATATTCATGTGCTTAAGACAAAAATCCACAGTATACATAAATGCTAAACGTATATAAAAAATTAACTAACTTTACCCACATGTGTTGAACTTGCAGAAATTACATAGTTTTCATATTTGTGGAAATGGACGTCGGCTAAAATGAACCTGCTTCTAAAATTGCAGACATTGTTGCCGTTAGTATTCTGCATCTCATATCACTTGTTCCGTATTTGGAAATAATAATAATAAAATACTTAGCAATAAATAGCATTTGTACATCCCTGACTGTTCTTTTTTCGCTGTAGAGTTTGTATATAATTATTTCCTCTTTGGACGTTGCAAGATGCTAACTACGTTGTTCATTTGAGTGGAGCTGGGCTTCTTTTCTGTAGTAGGGGTATACAAGTTTGATGTTCTTAATTTTTATATATTTATTTTATTAAAATTCTTTTCTTGTAGAATCCTCTGATTCTGAGGAATTCTAATGCCACATTCAAGCAATCGCTAGGCCGCCGTACAATTTGCTGGTAAAAGTTGTCAATTATTATATTTACTACACTCCACACAGATGTACATACCGTTGATACATTGACTTCACTCCATGCATTTTAGCAATTCCATGATACTGACAACCATTTCCTAACCAGTGTAGTGTGATTAAAAGTTGTTCAGAGGGAGTAATGGCACAATGTCCAACGTTTTCCAGTACATTTTCTACATCTGTGGAAATTAAATGAACTTTTTCCTTAAATGCAAAACTATTTGAAACTTCGAAGTTAATGCGGGGTCTATATTTTCTTCTAACTCTGTAATCTTTTTCTTCTTCACTGGAAAATAACAAGATCTCCATGATTTTGAAACAATAAAAATGATTTTTAATTATCTACTGTATTAACAACTTATTTTGTAATACTTAATTAGTTATTATTAAAATTTAATCAGTTAACTGAAAAATAATTTGTTACTGACCTCCAGTTTTGCGTACGATAATTCACTTGCTGCAGAAAGGAAATATAGTTGGCCAAAGATCTTGCCACGTTAAAAGATTTCCGGACTTGTCGTTATATTGAGCGCCGTTTGGGAACAAAACAAGGAAATCGCAGCGCAAAGTACATTGCAAAGGTTGTACTTTGCGCTTTGCATAATTTGAGTGCAAACCAAACTCGTGTAACAGTGGTTTTGCAAAATGGAGTACAATGCACAAATTGCGAAGTCTAAGGTGGAATAGGCCCCAGATCTGCCCACGTCGTGACTGACTTCACATTCATGATAACTATAAGCAAATTGTCGATTTTGCGTCCCCACCGACAATTTTAGTTATAATTTAAAAACTATTTTAGATTTTGATGCAACTTTAATTTTTTCTGAAATTGTCAACTTTTAAATTAAGATTCATTGTTGATTGTGCGCTGATGAAGGATACAAGTTGTATCAGAAAGCTCCGCGAAATAAAATATAAATTGTCTTCCCCGTAACCGTAAAAATGAATACATTATGTTTTATTGATTCTTGCCTAATTGATATTTGATCCTCTTCTAGGAAAACAATTTCCCCTGAAGGAGGCTGCTATATTTTTAATTTAATATAAATATTCAATTAAATTTAATTTAAAAGTTATTTGACATAAGATAATAAAATCTCACTTCTTTCCGACAGCAGTGAACCAGTGGGGCGGAAAGGACACTAAATTGAACTCTTTGATATAAAGTGCAATGATAGTATGTATAGACACGTAAACAGCTGTTAATCGACGTTGGGGTCTTTACACACAGGATTTTCGTTTTTAAGTGTATTCAATACAGAAAGTCTAACGACAAGTGTTAGTTGTCAACTCGAATAACAAGCTATTTAAATAAAAACTATTATTGCTAAAAAAATTTGTCATGTTACATCATATGGGCTTTTATTGTAAAGCTGTTAGCGACTTCAATAATAATATTACTTCAAATTAGACGACGATCGATGGCTTTATTTGCTAGTATATACATATTGCATAGGTGCATAAAAGTTTAAAAAAAATATTTTTAGATAATTTTGGCTTCCCTAGCCATGCTAAAGAAAATCGATTCTGAATTTTGAAGTAACGCTTGAGGTGTGGCAAATTCTTCAACCACTCCACTATCAAGAACCATGATTCTAAAATAAGAATAAAATTAAACTTTAGACTGCTCAAGTGAGATGTTGTTCGAAGTAGTAAATGAACATACCGATCATAATCCATAATGGTATTCAAGCGGTGAGCAATAGTTAAAACAGTCGAATCTTTGAATTCGCTTCGAATTGTTTTTTGAATTAAATCGTCCGTTTCCAAGTCTACAGCAGCCGTGGCTTCATCCAGAATTAAAATCTTTGTCTTTCGTAGCAGAGCTCGTGCAAGGCAGACCAATTGTCTCTGGCCAACACTGGGGGAAATATTTTTTTTAAATAAATAGCTTAATAGAAATGTTATTTCTGAAATTACCTGAAATTGTTCCCATTCTCTTCAACCGTTGCTTCCAAGCTGCCGGGTAACATTGAAACAAAATCTTTCAGATGTGCAAATTCCAAGGCTTTCCATATTTGCACATCAGAACATTTCTCATGCGGGTCCAGATTTAACCGCAAAGTTCCGACAAATAAAACAGGATCCTGGGGGAAATCATCCGAATAAATTTATTTTATTTAATAAATGTGAAATAGATTATAATTTTAATACATGAACAATAAATTATACATTTCATCATCAATAATTATTTATAAAAGTAAATCAAATATAGTTACACAATTACTTGAGGAATGATAGTCAGTCGTCCTCGAACATCATGGAGCCCCAAATCTGCGATATTTATTCCATCGATTTCAATAGAACCGCCTGCAGCTTCCATTATTCGGAACAAACCCAAAGTTAGAGAAGATTTCCCGGCTCCGGTTCTGCCAACTACTGCCACCTTATTTTCAATATCCGGGAAAATTTACATTTCGTCAAAATTGATTGAATATGTTTGAAGTTACTTATTTTATTATTTTTAATTACTTTTTCAGCAGGATTCACACGACAATCGACATTTTTCAGCACTAAGTCTAAACCCTCCCGGTATCGTATTTGGAAATTTTTGAAAACGATGCTTCCCTGTTCAGGCCAAGCAGGCAATGGTTTCTTAGCTGTGTCTTCCCACGATGCTTCCTAAATTTGAATAACATTTACAACGTTTGCTTTAAATCCCACAAAGTTTAAGAAAATGCATCAGCTTTCCCCATTTACCTGTTCAATGTCAAAATATTCCTTAATTCTTTCCACGGACACGAAACAATTTTGCACATTGACAAACTGACGCACGACAGTGCTAAGATTAGTAGTAATTGTCAATGCGTATGTTATCGACATCCCGACAGACCCTTCGCCGGTGTCCGTGGCAAGCACGAAAATACTTGTAAATAGAACCACCAAGTTGCCGAACATTTCCAGAATAACCACAAACCACCTAGAAAGGAAGATTTCTATTGTGATTTGTAGAATTTATAAATATTTTAATAATACAGTAGGCCATGAATGCGAAATCTTACGTCTGCGTGCAGAGAAACGGAAAGTAAACCATTTGATTCCGATCAACGTCCCTTTCAAATTCAACCGAACACTGCTTCTGCGCTTTAAACGCGCGAATAATTGTGATGCCCGTTAGAGTTTCACTGAACTTGGAGAGCACTGGCGACCTGGAAACCGACTCAATTCTTTTCAGTTGTTGAGATGTGCGCTTATAAAACATCTACAATATGTAAGATAAACATTTAATAACAATAATATTGTTTAAATAATTACTATTACCGTGTAACACAAAAATTGTATTAATAACAATGAGATTTGTAGGTATTTTTACAAAGTAAATAAAAATGCAAAATAAAATTTAAATTACAGCCTAAATTAGCTGCTTTTGGTAATTAAGAAGCTTACATTTTTACATAAATCGTAATCTCTTTTAACTACCATAATCACATCCTTTTCCTACCTGAAGAGCAAAGAAAAGACCACCAACGGGAACCAAAAATACTAAAAATAGCGGCGCGTTGATACTGATGCCGACTAGAGAAACTAGCGTCTGGTAACATATAAGTTGATTAAAAATACTTATTTTCCGGTTTTAAAATTATGGGCTATTTTTAATTTACATTCAAATTACTCGAAAAAATGCTGCCAGCCAAGCTATTGTGATAAACGGCAACACATTATCCGGAGCATCCAAATCCTTTGAAAATTTGTTAATTATGCGGCCAGTCGGTGTTGTATCGAAGAACGACATTGGAGACCTTAGAACTTTAGCCAACATTCCCGTGTGCATTACTTGCGCTGCTTTCAAAAATCCGAGAGAGGTCGCCAAGTTGGCGATGAACATTGTGAGAACTGTAGAAGTTTCAAAAAGCAAAATTTACAAAAACAATTTTGCGACTCATTTGTTATTATTAATTAAAATTTAATTTTCCCTTTACCCTCCCCTGCAGTTAAACCGCCAAAAACTCCCAAGTAAAGGTTCCGCTGATCTTCATCCTGGGTCCCGTTTACAGTGGGAACATCTGCCCATTTTGACAACCAGAGATTCGAGTATAGATTCAGGGCTAAAAGATTTTAACCGTGTTAACATTCCAAGATTTTTAAAGATCATCTTATTGATTTTAGTTCAATTCTAAAGAAATCTTACCATGAGTAATTGTATACATCGAAATACTCGTTATTGCAAGAGTCCAGCTAGTTGACCTGAATACAAAGGTGTAGACGCTCTTCTTTATTCCACCAACCTCACTGACTTCTTCTTTTATCAATTTGAATCGATCCGCATCGTCAATTACTTCCGATCCAGAGATTGTTGTCGATATTACCGCATCTTCCATTAGAGAAATCTGTTGTTAAATCAAGGTATCAGACATATTAACATTTTTTAGAATGAATTTTATTCGAATTTTATAGATGAATTTTTGTATTACCGTCGAAGTAGTCGATAAAATGGAAGTCGTTCTCGGTCTTCTCATTCTGTTCGGCTCCGCTCTGTCGATTTCATTGGAGGTTTCCGATGTCAAATTTTGAATATCGCCACCACCGGAAGTAGATCCTTTGCATTCTGGATTGCTGTGCTCAATCAGGAAATCTGCAAAAGCTCCCTGGAAAACAGTATTTAATTAATTTTCATTACTGTAAAAATAGGGGGAAAAATAATAAAATTAAATAAATAAAAAACGAATTTCTGTTAAGAATTTCTATTAATCAATTTCTAAAAATTCTGGTTACTTTGTTATTCAACAGCTCCGTATATGTTCCTGATTCTCCAACCTTCCCATTAGTTAACACAATAATTTTGTCTACTTTAGGTAAATACGTAATTCCATGCGTGACAACAATCCTAGTTTTATTCCGTAAAAGCCCATGAGGACCCATGATCTTGTTGAAAATGTGTTGACCAACATGCGCGTCCACGGCACTAAGCGGATCATCGAGTAAGTAAACATCAGCTTGGCTGTACACTGCTCGAGCTAAGGCCACACGTTGTTTTTGGCCTCCGCTTAAATTGATGCCCTATTTTATATTTACAATACTTTTCTATTATTATTACATTTTTTTTTATATAAATTAAAACATATTGCAAGACTATTATTGCAAAAGGAATAAAAGGGAACAGAACCGACATTTTGACCAATTTCCGTCATGTCTCCCCCCACGAGAATTTTAAAATCCGGTTCCAGTGCGCATGCTTCAATAACTTTTTGATACAACTTTTGATCGAACCTTTTCCCAAACAAAATATTATCACGCAAAGTTGCATTTTGGACCCAGGCTTGTTGGGAGACATAGGCGATGGAACCCTGGAATGAATTAGAGAAAATTAATTTTAGTAAATGGAAAATCATCTTTTGAGAAACTTTGCAATATATTAGAAGAATAATCATTTTATTAACCACTCGGTTCATTTTCCCGGATAGTTTCTCCATCTCGCCAAGGATTGCGGATAGAAGAGAGGATTTCCCTGATCCAACAATTCCAACAACACCAACTAGATCCCCCTGCTTAACTTCGAGGTTAATATTCTTTAACGTAGTGTCACCTCCTCTGGCGTCCCAGGAGAAATTCCCATTTTCGATTCTGACAACGGTCCCTATTTATTAACATTTTTATGCTTAAATCTGCAGAAAATAATTAATTAGCTAATTATTAAATTAATTAAATTATTAGTTTAGGAAATTAACACTCATTTTAAGCTTAAATGCTAAAAGCAATAAATTAAATTTTAGTTAAAAATATGGACAATTAGGTGAAATAAACTCAAACATACGTACTATATTGTTTTAATAATATTAAATTTGGTACCGTCTTTCTGATTCTCATGTGTAACATCGTCAGGGTTAATTTCTTCGGCGTTCATAAACTTGTTCAGTCGAGTCAAACTGACATTCATCTAAAAGTCATTAAGACACAAAGATTGTACTATGCACAATTTCATTAGGAAATCGTTTAATCATATTTTTCAGGGATTTCCAACAGCTTTGTAATGCTTGTATGTAATGTTGCCAATCTGAAAATGTCAAGGCATTTTGGGCATCACGCCTGCAGAAAATGCCACGGCATTTTGGGCATTTTCAGTTTAGAGCAAATTGAGTCCATAATGGCATTTTCAGTTTAGAGCAAATTGAGTCCATAATGGCATTTTCAGTTTAGAGCAAATTGAGGCCATAATGGCATTTTCAGTTTAGAGCAAATTGAGGCCATAATGGCATTTTCAGTTTAGGGAAAATGGAGGCCATAATGGCATTTTGGGCATTGACATTATTGGCATTTTGGGCATTTTCAAGCAGGAAATCGGGCAAAATTTCGGGCATTTTATAGATTTCAGGTCAATTTTTTTGTAATTTTTATAATTTTTGAAAGATTTTTCTGAATATATTTGCGACAAAAATATTACTAATTTAGCAATAAATTAAAATTATTATCACCAATTGTTATTAATTTATTG
Organism: Lipothrix lubbocki; assembly: GCA_034696945.1. NCBI lineage: Eukaryota > Metazoa > Arthropoda > Collembola > Symphypleona > Sminthuridae > Lipothrix > Lipothrix lubbocki. The sequence continues at coordinate 13,511 of JAQGAK010000932.1, read as the reverse complement.
GCCATAGTTTGTCTTTTATACCATTTTATATAGTTGTCGAATTATTTGGAAAATGCCCGGATTTCTGCCCAAAATGCCCAATTGTTCTGCCCAAAATAGGGCATTTTCAATTTTCTACCATGGACAGATTTTAGGGCATTTGACCAGTGGGCAGGGCATTTTCCGCAGGGCGGGCAGAAACACAAGGGCATTTTCATTTTGCCAACATTAATTCTATGTCAAATTAATTGTGCTAATTGTTACTTGAATGGCATTCGCGATAGCAACTGACATGGCAAGGACAGGCCTTCGCATCAGATTGAAGAACGCTAGAGAGACGAAGATTTTCTGGGCATTGAGATTATTCTTCTCATCTATGAAGACGTACACTGTGAAAGACACTAAGGCGACCTATATGTATAGCGTACATAATAATAATAGAATTTTATGGATATTGCTATTATATATTACAATTAGATAACAATATTTGTTTAGAAATATTTTTCCAATATTAAAAACATTTTATAAATCCGACAAAGTTACCAGACTGGGAGTAACAAAATTGATGAAAAACATTACAGATGTAATATACGCCGCTTGACGGAGCAGCTTAATTTCTTCCTTCCTTATTTCTTCCACCTTCTTCTCAAATGCAGGCTCCCAAGCATATAATTTCAGGATCTAAAACCGTCAACATTATTGCGATTAATTGAAAATTTATTTACCACAATAAATTAAAATACAAAATTTTCTAGTAATAAAATATTGCCTTTATTCCCGTAAGCATCTCATTCATGAGCCGCATCCTATCATCTTTGGTTTTCATCTGTTGAGATCGCAAGCTCTTGTTCTTGTGAGTGCAAAAAAAAGTTGCGATGGTTGTCATTAAAAGGATTAACATGCCCGTCAGGGCTGCAACTCCCAAGACATTCCATAGAAAGTAGATCGCTAGCAAAAATGTCAAGGGTCCACTCCATAAAAAATGAATGACGAATATCTGCTCTTTGAATAATTGAGCGTCCACGCTCATTAAGTTTACGATTTGTCCGATTGTGGAGTCTGAAAATATTTCGGAAATATAAAAATCCAATATTAATTAAAATGAAAACTAAATACGACAAAATCCCAATTCGAAAAATATTTACCTTTGCGCGCAGCATTAGAAAGCAACAAAGACTTTCGATAGACCGCCTCAGAAATTATACTTTGCAAGCGCATGCCGGTTAGCATTGTCAAGTGACTGTGATTAACTTCGCAAACTGACTGCATCATGATCACAACTCCTAAAATCCCCACATAAAAATAACCCTTCCATCTCTCCTCCGTGCTTTCCGCCGCTACGTGGGCAATGAGCAGACTGAAACAATTTGATTATTAAAATATATTTTTAATTACTGAGAATACACTTTAAAAAAATTATTTTCACAAATAATTCAATTTAATTACTTCAAAATTTGTGGAGATGCAAAGGCAAAGAAATCATTCCCTAATTTAAACATCGCACTTGCAAGCCCGACGTTCCTGATTGCTTTCCAAAGAGAAGGAAAGATGGGGACACTTTTCCTGTTTCTTTTTAACGGCGCATTTTCTTTATTGGCAGGATTTTCTGTTGTCTGCTTATTCAATTTATTCCTGTATTTACCATTTTACATTAGATTCAGTTGTTATTTAATTAATAAATGAAATTTTAAAGAACCATGTAAGCGCGGGTAATAAAACGTTTTTTAAAATTTATTACCATTTTTGCGCTTCGTTAAATCGAGGCCTCCAATGATCATTAAATTCTTCAAATATTGTGAGAGCTTTATTTTCATCCCCCAGTTCCCACATGTCCTCGAATTCCAGAGGGCGCTTGTAGCCCGTCCACAGTAATGAGTACATCCATTGGTAGGTGAATCGATTTGGGATTGAAGACGAATATTCTGGACATAAATTCTGAAATATTAAAACATTCTGTGAAAATTCACAAAAACAATTTCAAATTTTGAGTATTTATTTGTCGACAAATATTTAGTTTTAACATAAAAGCTTCCCATACTTTGTGCGTTTGGTCAAATTTATTATCCTTCTCACTATCTTTCTTCGACTTTGAAAACATTGATTTGGTGGCATTATCAGCAAAGAAATGAAGAAACAGCTCTGCGACCACCAGGGGAAATGTGACTATTGTAAGTATCTGGTGGAGCTTCTGGTTGTCATATTTCTGTAATATTATTTAATGTTAATTCTTATGTTGTGGCTGGATTAAATTATAAATATTTAATTTAAATTAACTTATTACATAACGTCCGGGTTGGCTTCTAACAGCGCTGTCGTACTCAAAACCACGAGAAATGGCTGTCAAGACCCAGAAAATAAAGAGCACAGCAGAACTTCTTATGCCTTTTCGTTTTGTGTATATTTGCAGTGCCAGGGCTAATGCCTGTAGAATTATAAATTTTATTTTAATATTTTCAAGGAAATCTGGGTTGAATTTCTTATCAATTATTATAAGAAATAATTATTCTTGATCTTGATTATTTGAAGTTAGAAACACCTTACGTATGTAGAAAATTTCACAGCGACCTCTACATGATCTGCTGAATAGTAAATCTTGTCTTCGTCGTCGATTTTCCATACTACAATGCAATATTCAATTACTTGAAGGACCGCAAGTGTCAATGCAATAGAGTGCTGAAAAAATCCTAGAAAAGTCACGGGAATACTTTTTTGTTGGGAATTCGCTACTATGTAAACTAGCAAGGGGGAAAAAAGAAGTAGAAATCCGAAGGGTATCCATGTGAGCAGAGTCTTTTCAAAACATGGCGTTAAATCTGGATCGTTTGTGTTCCATGTGGTGTTTAGATCCTGAATTTGTCATTTATTAATTACATCGATGTTGATAGATGCACACAAATAATTTATTATTATTATTATATTTACTAATATTAATATCTCACCCAAAATGACGAACCGCAAAACGAATCCATGGAATAAAACTTATAGAGCTACCGGTGAACGGTATGAGAATTCTCTCTTTATCTCTATTTATATTTGGACATTTATCTACCAAACAAATTTAATTATTAGAGAAAAAGCTGGCAGTTTTTCCTTTTAAGCAGTTATCTAGTTTTAATTAAGAATGTTGCCAAAATCTATAAAACGACATTCGGGAAGGTCAGTATGTTAACTAATGTAAAGAGTGTAAAATTTACTGAATTCTTTCCAGCACTCACGTGCAATTTTTCACCTTGCGAATCTTATCTTGTAACATGCTCTTTACAATTAGTGGAGTGTTGCGAATTGATGTATTTGTTTATCTACTGCGGCTGATTAGTGTTGTTCATTGCTTTTTATCGGTGTGTTTGATAATTTATTGTATTTAGGCGTACTTATATTGGAAATTATACTTTGGATGTGTCACGGAAAAATTCACAATCAAATATATGAATATGTATTTTTCTTCTCTATGTAGCTTTCGACCAGGACGACCTATCGGGGATGTAGGATGTATTATAGTATACTAGTTCTAGTTATAGATGTATTATATTTTGAGGCTGGACGATTTCAGTGGCTGTGCTTTGGAGTGATAAATTTAATTGTAATTAAATATTAAGCAATCAAGCTATCAGCACTCAAATAACTCGTTATTGCGAATTCTTGAAAATGTTATTGATTTTGTGTATGGACTATAGACATGCAAAAATGTATATTTATATGCCATATACGTAAATGAATCTAATGGTGTCAGCGGTTAGCGCAAAGGTGAGTGCAATAATGTGCGGATTTTGTATGTACTTATGGATTTATTCCAACTTTGGTAGGAACAGCTGATCAAACCAGAAAATCTCTCGGAGAAGAATAGAGAAAGTGTAACAAGTTTTTTGTCTTTAAATTATTTATTTAAAATATACATGCATAATGATAATATTGTAGCTGATGGTTTTATGATATTTAGCAAACAAAAACACATGATTGTGATAACCAACAAACATTTTCGTACACGAACATTAACATGTTTGATAATTGTTTTAGCTTTGTGATTTTCCCATTTATTATTATTACATATATGTAGTTTTACAATTTTGACTCAATCATTATTCTGTTTATTATAATAAAGTGGTAATTTCTATCAATCTCCTATAAAAACTTACGTTTTTTGCAAAATCCGCAATTCTGGTCGTACCTAAGGACTTCCAATACGTCAATCGAAAGCTCCTTAAATCGCAAAAACAGCTTTAGGATCAAATTTTTTATTTTCAATATTTTCAAAAAAATTGAAAATATTTTACTTTGATTTCTAAGCACTTTTTAGCGTCAACATTTAAATTGCATAATAATAAATGAAAATTTTGTATTACACAAAATTTCCCTAAATTTTTAAAAGGTAACAATATATTTTATCCTATTGTTTCTATTTTCTCCTATAAAAATATCAGAGTTGGATAAGGTTATTGAATAACGTTATTATAAGTAACGCTAATAACGCTAAAATAAGAAATAACGTTACAAAAGCGATAACGAATATATTTGTATATCGATATTAAAACGTAACGACAAAGAGTAAATACGGTAACGATAACGCAATAGGAAAAATATTTGTCAGCTTTAACCTAAATTTTACAATTTTCTTGCTATTTTTATTAAAACTGCAGATTTTTTCTCAAAACTAATAAAATGCCATTTAAATCAAATTGTTAGTTGGTTTAACTACCAATAAACTGAACTCTCGCTAGAACGGAACGCTGTTAATCACAAAAATCAGTCTTTTATAAAGGAATTCTCTTCTAGAGAAAGCTAGTATGAATATAACTATGAGTGATATTTGGGCCCAAACGATCTTTTACATAGAGAGATCTCTTTTATGGAGATCTCTTTTAGCAAGAGTCGGTTGTACTATAATTTCTTTTTAACTTTCATTATACGTTTTAGCACAAATCAAAGTATAATCAAATACCGCTATAAACGTGAGAAAATAAGATGCTATCGTTATTAATGATAACGTGTTTGTCAGCGTAACGCAAATGGAAACGATAAACGAAATATTTAGACAAATAACTAGACATAGCGAATAAGAAACGCAATGAAGAGGGTATCCAACTCTAAAAATTCATATTTTTTCAAAATCAGTAATTCTAGACGTAACAGGACTTACAATACGTCAATGTAAAAAGTCCTAAGAATATATATATCAAATTGACGAGCTTCAAAATTTTGACCCGGTTTCAGAGGGAAAATTCAAAATTTTGATGTCTTTATTTTATTCCACAAACAGTATAACTCGCACTCTTTCCTGGGGGTTATTTTGAAACACCATACTTGCACCTTCATGGACGTAATTTTATTTGAGTCGTAGCTTTTGAGTAACGGGCTCAAAAATGAAGATTTTTACATTTTTCGTACAAATTTGAAACATATAGTCAAATTAATGGCGCGCCATAAACAATTTCACTTCCATGCACATTTGTATACACAACGTTTATACATTGAGTGTATTGTGTTTATCAACGGTGCTATGTAAAATCAAAATTTAATATTTTCCCTAATATACAATTATTGCCAAAATTCCAATTGTAAAAAAATATTTGACAATTTTATATTATTATAATTTTATTTTCCTAAATGTGATTCTTGTGGGCTTCGTGCACTTGTGTTTATTACTATTTTTAAACTAACGTTAACTCACCTAATTAGGTTGTGCATGTTTACTTTAAATTATAGCTAGTTATTTCCGTATTAAAAAAAAATTTATATTGAAGTTATTCTGCATGCTGATCGATGACAATATGCACCAAATTCATTAAAATTTAAAATTAAGTTTCAACTTTACATTATTAATGACGATCGCCAAAAACTTCTAAGTTTCTCCTATCACTCTAATTATTCACTACCACCAAATTTTGCTGATCGAAAACCTGTCGGCCTATTGGATCTACATTACAATTGATTTCTCTATTAAATAGGATACTGCTTCCGAATTGTGAAAATGTTTATGCATGTTTTTTTTCAAAATACGTACATACATGCATTCAGCGTAGATACATGCAAAAATGATATACCAAAATATTATAAACAAATTCCTCAACTGCGATATTTTACTTTAAAAGCTTCAGAATATTCTAAGAAGCAATATTGACTTCCAACGGTAATTATTTGTTACTGAAACTAAAACCAGTGGGGTTTGAATCGAAAATCATTAACTTTCGTTTTTTGGATCAACACACTATTATTTCATATTTATTAGTGAAAACGCCATCCGAATAATTGATTTAAGAATAGATTTTGAATCAGCGGGAAGCGTCATCCAATTATTTATGCCATATACATATTCCGGACAGATTTACTTGGTTCGTTCTAATACAGTATGGCTTGTCGTTAATAATAATGGAAAGACAGGACATATTACGAGTGTTAAAAACTCCTTCTATATCATCATATTTACCCTTGTCGGCGTAACTCCTTGCTAAACTATATATTGTTACGAACCTAAAATGGGGAGAATAATTTAGACACTTCAAGTCAGATTGAGAGTAAGATCGGAAGTGCCGCTCCACCATTTTATTTAATAAAAACATGCATTGCTATTATTAACATTAGAAATGATTATAAACTTAAATACTAAAATTGAGAATGTGCCTGAAATAAAGAATGAATTTTTAAAACTTAGGAATAAATAAAATAAGTTCATGACAACAATATATTCATATTGGTGTCATGTCACGTCCTCTTCTTGGGGGTGGGTGTTTTGAGACACTTAGTTACATATCCAACCGGTGAAGATCCGAGAAGCCGTGTGGATGGATGAGGCTAAAGTTGAGAAGTGTGATGGCAGTAAATATTTTGATCCTATTTTGAAAATGTCGGCCAAAGTAGGTAGCCAAGTTATTGATCTCTCGTAATGCTTGGATTGTTCTAAAACACGAACTGGAAACGTTTCGTCGATGTCAACATTATTTCGGTCTGTCCTAGGTTCTGGAATAGGATAATGTTGGGGTCGTTCTAAAACATGAACTGGACACGTTTCATGAATGTTAACATTGTTTCGGTCTGTCCTGGGTTCTGGAACAGAACTTGTCCTCCGTTGGGGTATTTTGTAAGGATATTCGGGGTTTACATTATTGGCAATGAGGTGGGACTGGGGTTTCGTTAAATTAATGTTAAAATTCTGGGTGTACTTGGTTTTGGAATCTAATTGGGATGAGGGGGCTAATTGTTGGGTATATTTGATGTTATTTTGGGGTCTGAAATTTTGGTTGTATGGGTATATTAAGCTTGGATAATAATGATACTTAATATTCCTGATAGGAGGTGGTGGACTGTTGAATTGGATTGACATTAATTGAACAATGGGGGTTGTGCTATATAAATCATACTGGTTTGTAGAGTAGTGAGAGCCTTTATGGTTTTTTTTGTATTTTGCCCGATGATCTCTCACATTCACCAGGCTATTTCGTTTTCCGAATACCTATAACTGCCCATTTCTTCTCGAAGTAATTTACATTTTCGAAGGTTGTGTGTGTTGGAACAGCAGTACGGACAGAAAGACGGGATGACTGTTGTTGGAAGGGGTGGTAGTTGAACTGTATTTATTTGTTGTTCGTCCGATGGCATTTTGACAGATTCAGTTCTAGAAGAATTGCTTGAAAGTGTAGAAAAGTACTCTAATTCACGTAAAAAGTCAACAATTGTACCCCTCGAACCTAGTAGTCTTTTGATAGACGTACTTAAGTCAGAAGAAAGACCTTCAAATAAGTACTCCAATTTTTCTTCATCGAGCATGTTGGGGTCCATTCTTCTAAAAATACTCATTTTCTTGTGAAAATAAGCTCGTGGGTGATCTTTGCCAGATGTAAATATTGTGGTAGAGTTTTCTCTTCGAGCAAGTATGCGGTCATCTTTAGTGGAAAATACAGCAGCAACGGCTAAATTGAACTGTTGGAATCTTTCATGACAATTGGCTGGATTTAAATCTTCAATAAATTCATGTTTAGAATATGACCACCAGTCTAGTGCGCAACTTGTTAGAAGAAAGTGCATATTGTCAAGTTTCCACTTGTCATTTAGTTTGAAATGGTTGCATCGAGAATTCAAAATGGCAAACCAGTCAGCGTATGATGTTAAGCCATCAAATTTTGGGAGGTTGGAGAGAATTTGTTCGGGCAAGAAGGATGACATTTTGTATTATGTACGGTATATTATGGAATTGTAAATATTGGTTAAGTTGGTAATAATGTTAACTGGTATAAAGGGAATTTTTTTTATGTAAAGAAGCGTTATTTGAAATACGGTTGTTTGGCTCGTGTGGTTCAGGTTTTAGTATGATCCATTGTTTGTTAATGTATTATGGTTGGCATGTAGTTTATTGGTCCGGATTGATTTAAGCTGTGTATTAAAAAAATTGCAAAGTGTTTAAAAATTTAAAAATTTTGAGCAGAGGTTTCCTTGATTTTTCACTTTTTTTTAAAAGTATGGGATTTCAGCAACCGGCAATCGGTAGGCTGAGAAAATAAAATTACTACAACCGGCTAACGGTAGGTAGGTATTTAGAAGGGATAAACCGACGGAATATAAGGGGGAGTACGGATAACTACAACCGAATGAACGGTAGGTAGTAGGAAAAGCAAAGATAGATGGAGTTAGGGTTTACTGCAACCAGAAAAATGGTAGGCAGTAATATAATTATAATATAATTACCACAACCAATTAATGGTAGGTGGCGTAATATTAATAATTATTACAACTGGCGATTCGGTAGGTAATAATAATTAATAATAAATGATCTGCAACCACAAAATTGGTAGGCAGATAAATATGGCGGAATTTTATTTTTATTTTCAGAAAAAATATGACGAATTTATTATTTTATTTATTTTACTGCAACCGACGTACGGTAGGCAGTCACTGAATCACTTGAAAAGAATTACCACAACCGATCTAGCGGTAGAGGGTAAGGACACTGATATTTATAACCGGAAATGCGGTAATAATATTTAAAAGAGGATTTACGAATTTAATTTATAACAAAAAAAATTGAATTACTTCGATAATAACGAAGTAGAGGATTTAGCACAACATATAAACACTTAAAAGCAAGACACGGAAAATACTAGGCGCTTGTTATGGATAATTATGAAATTGGTGGAGGTGGGATAAAATGAATAATTAAATAATAATAAAGTATAGGAAGTATAGGGATTTATTATCTAAACACTGGGGTAAGGTGAGTCACTGGGTAGGAATGAATGGCAGGGTTAAGATCGTCCGAATCTTCCACGGAACAATTACGGGAGCTGGACTTGGGATTTACCCCGCATCTTGTTACGAACCTAAAATGGGGAGAATAATTTAGACACTTCAAGTCAGATTGAGAGTAAGATCGGAAGTGCCGCTCCACCATTTTATTTAATAAAAACATGCATTGCTATTATTAACATTAGAAATGATTATAAACTTAAATACTAAAATTGAGAATGTGCCTGAAATAAAGAATGAATTTTTAAAACTTAGGAATAAATAAAATAAGTTCATGACAACAATATATTCATATTGGTGTCATGTCAATATATATTTCTATATTTTGTCGTCCGTACAGAGAGACATTCTTGACCTAAAGCAATCGATTGAGATTCTCAACTTCCTTATACGGTGAGCTCATCATTTTCCCCCTTGTCTACAAAACCCCTCCTAAATAATACTTTAATGTCAATACCTATGGACGGTCTGGACTTCGGACGTTTGCTTGGAATTTATAAACTTCGTTAAAAAGTGCATATAAATCATCATAGTTTTACCGGTTTACATACACCCATAATTAAACTATATTTTGTCACCAATACTGATGAATAGCCGGCACCAAATTACAATCACTAAAGATTGTGAAACATCCTCATTGAGTTTTTCCGCATCATCATGTTTACCCTGGTTTACGTAAACCCCAGCTAAAATTTGTTTCGTCGTCAAAACTGACAAATGATCTTGGCTAAAAACGATTATAATCTATTTCAATCGTCGATATAAAGTGCTTCTGCATCATCATATTTTCCTTGGTTTGAATAAACTCCGGCTAAACTATGTTTTGTCGTCAATACTGTTGGATGATCAGCACCCAAGACGATCATTTGAGAGTTAAAACTTCATTGTATAGTGACTCTGCTTTATCCAACTTTCCCTGGTTTTTATAAACCCGGGCTAAATTATGTTGTGACGTTAATACTGAGGGATGGTCTGGGCCAAGGACGATTATTCTCGATTTGAAAACTTCGTTATAAAGTGCTTCGGCGTCATCATATCCTGCTTGGTTTACATAAACTCCAGCTAAATCATGTTTTGTCGTCAAAACTGATGGATGGGCTGGGCCCAATGCTATTATATAGGATTTTAGAACTTCGTTATAAAGTGCTTCGGCGTCATCATATTTTCCCTGATCAAAATAAACTCCAGCTAAACTATGTTTTGTCCTCAAAACTGATGGATGGGCTGGGCCAAATGTTATTATTTCAGATTTTAAAACTTCGTTATAAAGTGCTTCGGCGTCATCATATTTTCCCTTGTGCACATACACTCCAGCTAACCTATGTTTTGTCGTCAATACTAATCGATGGACTGGGCCCAAAGCTACTAAACTGGATTGTAAAACTTCGTTACAAAGTGCTTCGGCGTCATCATATTTTCCCCGGTCTAGATAAACTCCGGCTAACTTATGCTTTGTCGTCAATACTAATGGATCGTCTGTCGCCAGGACGATCAATTGAGATTTTAACACTTCATTGTACAATTGTTCAGATGCAAGAAGTTGTCCTTGAAGATAGTATGATCGAGCCAATTTGTTCTTGCATACATTAAAATGCTCTGTATTGGTAATATCATTTTTTAATAATGATTCTAAAATACGTATGGCATTGTAGTACTTCCCTATTCCCATAAATGCGTCCACTAGTCCGTTTAGAAACTCAAGCGTGTGATTGTGACATCGCTCTTCCAAAATGATTTCCGTTAACCTCATGCCGTTGTCTAAAATTTCAAGCCTAATTTGATGGTAGGATGTCGCGTTACGTAAGTAATCAAAAAAACTGTTGGAACATCTAACAACATGCTCTTCTAATTCTTTGCAAGTATTTCTAGCTGACTGAAGCCCATTCCGTAGTATTGCTATCCCTACTTTTTGTAGCATTCGGTGAACGGAATAGCATTTATTTGACAAGTTTAGCATGTTGTACTTCACTAACAGACCTAAAGCTTGTGGAACCCTTTTTTTGCAATCGGCATCAAAGAATGAAAGTAGAAGCTCGATTGGAATGCAGTCAGGACTTAGCATGGACACAATGTTAGTGCAATGTATGGCTAACTTGCCCTCCTTTTTTTCTTCGATTTTTTGAAAAGTTAATTTAAAGATTTTATAAACCGTATGAGATAGGCCAAGTTCCGCTGGAACATCAAACGGTGACTCGTCAATATAGCTTTTACTTCCTTTGTGATAGTCCTGTATAAAGTCTTGCATGCCATACGCATCTTCTCCAATAGTTTTGCGCACCTCGGATTCTGTCTTGATAACTCCAATAACTTGTTGAATTACTAATGGAAGGCCATCGCATAAATCCACAATTTCTCCCGCTAAAGACCGGTTTTCTGGAGTATCCATAAACTGCAGCTGATCAATAAGCAAGTTGTAGCTTTCGTTGACATCAAACCCTGACATCTTAATCACTTGGCATTGGCTCCATTTTATATTTCTTGATGTCAGCACAATGGCTGGTTTCATGCAATGCGTGTGCAGAGCCCGTGGTAGCAGGATTCCGATCCCTTCTTCGCCATCCTCGTCCAACAGCGAATTAGCATTGTCGAAAACAATAATCGCGGGTTTCCGACAAATGAAGTTGTAAACCTCTGCTACAATCTCTTCATCCTTCTTCCTTTTACCGTCTATGTTTTCAAAGCAAATTACATTAGTCAAGGTAGCAATGCTTATTAAACAATCCTTAGCTCGGGCGTGTGTTTCAGCATTTATCCACAACGCGTGTCCATAGACTTTCTTGTATTCTTGAAGATACTTCCTCACGGTCTCCGTCTTGCCAATACCACCCAATCCTGATATAACATTGTTTTGGGAAAGAATTGTTAAATCGCCACTTTGTCTGTTCTCATCTATAGCCTTGTGCAATTCTCGGATGACGCTTTCCCGGCCGGTGAATGACTTAATGGGATCTTGAATATTGTATTCGATTCTTTCAGCGGGAGTCTTCACTATATCTTGGTAGATATTATTATGATTTCCGATTATAGTTGATATTTTAGAATTTGTAATGCCCTCAGTACTGATGTAATTACCTAATGGTCTAGACGATGTAGGTGTTTCATTTGTCTGAAAGGCAGAGAAAAAGAAAAAAATGTTTATACCGTAAATTTTTAATACTTATTATTAATATTATCATAGTAAAAAGTTATTTCTACCAATTTTAATTTTACTGTTAAGTCAGCCAAGGTATCAGTTGACATGATTTTGCCTTCCAACGCAGGAGTGCTGGCTGTTGTTACACTTTGATTGATGGTGTTGTCATTCCCTATTGCTGTTGATACAGTGGAATTTACACTACCTCCTATTTGGATGTCATTGTTTGACTGGCTGGACGATGTAGTTGGTTCATGGGCCTGAAATAAAAACCAAATGAATATTGCTCCCAAATCCTTCTAAATTTAATCCGATAATATATATATTTACCAAACATGAATCCGTTGATGAGTTATCCGTTGACATTTCTTCTTGTAAACGCTTGCTCTACTACAATGTTTTGAATTTCTTAAATTAGTTCGTTCCAGGGAATGTCCACAGGATAGAACATAAAACGCCTAGGAAACGGAATTAGTTCGAATTATTAAATCGATGAAAATATAATTCTTGTCGCATAAAGTATGCAATTTGAACAATTTTATTCTTCGTTATGTATCAGATTTGGGTGAGTTTAATTTGTTTAGAACTAAGCGTTACTTAGAGTACGATTCTATATTCCATTATATACATACCTAAACCAGAATTGTATTATATCACTTTCGTATTAAAAGCTTGTCTTCTCGTTGGTTTCGTAAACTTCCACTAAATAATATTAACGCTGGAAAATTTGCAGTTTCTACTGGTAACAAAGCCTAGAGTGCCTTTTTTAATTATTGTGACTCCAACATAAATCAACTAGCTTTTGGTTTTTATATTCGCATGTATTTTCACAACCTTCACAACATCCTCACTTGAGATTTATCAGAACATTTGAAAGTTATCTTTCCATTGCGTCGTATGTATAAATAGATATATGACAAATTCTAATCCCAGCATTCGCTTCGCTTACAGATTTACAGAGAGAGAGAGAGAGAACGTAAACAATTTATTTACAACTGACACCAATCGGTGTTTGCCTTATGACATTGCCTTATGTTTGTATGTATCCAGCTTAAGGCTTCTAATGGGGACAAAATTTGTGTCCCGAAACTAATTTTGTCCCGGCCCGAAAATCTCCGGGACAAAATTCGTGTCCCCGGTTTTGTCCCCAATCTTCCGGGGACAATAT
>JAQGAK010000931.1:0-46328 GCA_034696945.1 Lipothrix lubbocki | reverse complement strand
TTAACCACAACTGGGATATAGTTTTTTAAAGATTAATTTACCGTAAAAGTGACAATTTTTTGGACAAATTTGAACGGAAAAACTTATTATTACCCGTGCGGAGCACGGGCTTAAAGCTAGTTCATTTCATCTTTCATCCGAAAATTTTAAGGGGAGATTTAACATTTCCGCCACTTCACTTCTCCTTGCAAGGATTGGCTGGTGGGCCTGGTTGGTAACTTTGACGACTGACTGCGGGAATTCTGAACTTTTCCGACGAGTCATTTTTCACATTTCGTTAAATCTCCGTGTCTTTCTCTTTCTCTGTTGTTCTGTGACTGTGACTTTGTGAATGTGAAGGCGGAGGCAAGTGAATCTTGAAAGTGAAAAACGAGATACTTTATCAAAAAATATTTCCAATTTGAAAAACAGGTGAGATAGATCATTAACAATTATATTAGTTTGCTTACTACTTTAATTACTTATTTGTATTCATTTTAATGGTCACCTCCGCTTGATTTTGTTATTTGTAATATTTAAACATTTATTTTCTGCCGATTTGTAATGATTTATTAATTTGTAAAATTTAAAAATTTATTTCGTGCCGATTTTTTAATATTTATTAATTTATTTTCTATTTCTATTTTTAATTATTAATTTTTGTCTATTTTTAAATTGTAAGCCGGTAAATTAAGTTGTTATTATGATGGCGGGAAATAAAATAGGAATTTGTGTGAGATCATTACAACTGAATTTGAATTGAGTTTGTTATTATTAATTTATTGCAGAAATCATTCCAACAATGTCGGCCGAACCTAAAGCCAAGATTGATTTGGGCCTGCTGGAGGAAGATGATGAATTTGAGGAGTTTCCTGCTGAGAGTAAATAGAGAATTTTGAATTTGCTTTATTAAAACGTAGTATTCTGATATCGCTAACCCTATAAGGATAAGCTGTTGTTGTTGTATTGTAATATTTTTAATGTGAACAGGCTGGACCGGTAACTCCGAGGAAGAGGAAGAAGTGAAAGTGTGGGAAGACAACTGGGATGATGATAACATTGAGGATGATTTTGGGAAGCAGTTGAGGTAATTTTGAATACAATGATTTCTTCGTGGAAAATTCTGTGATTTTGCAAACGAATTCGATTTTAGAATTTATTCTGATTCACTGGAGACTCAATAGACAGCTACTTAATAGCAACATCATGATCATATCATGGGGAAAATAATTATTATTTTCTTCGTAATAATTATTAAGTAAGCTTTTGAACTCAAATACAGAGATAAAAGCGCTTGAAGTATTTTTGTGGGTTGCACTCACTTTAACCTGTACGAGTTCATAGTTCATCGTACTAATCTCCTCGTAGAAAATTAAAAATACTTTCTTTATTGTTATTACAGAGAGGAGCTGGAAAAGCAGGGCAAGCTACCCAAAGATCCTCAACAAGAGTCAACTGAATGAGAGCCTTTTCTACACAAAACAAAACTTTATACTGCAATCTTTAATCCAAATGTATCAATGTTCTTGAAAAATTTTACATCAGTCTAAATAAACATCTTATAATGTTGTTAATCTATTTTATCGATTTCCTTCCTTCTTGTAATATAGCACAATAGCACGTAAGTACTTTCGTCGTCTCTCACTCACTCACAACCAAGTTTTGTGTTTGCTATAGCTTTAAGCCTTTCACTCAAAGTAAAAGCAATTTGTAAGCCTTAGAAAGCCATAAGCAAGCAAAGCAATAACTACAGAATTCAATTGTAGTATAGTCCAGTAGTAGATGATTCGTGTTTTATTTCCTTTCGACAAGCGACATTACAGGATTATCATAATGTCTACTGCTGGCTGGTACATAAAACACATGTGTTGTTTCTCAGTGTCTACACCGCGTTGTCATATAATAGCTGTTCTCTTCCCACTACAGTTCCAATCAGGCTTAATTGAATGTATACATAGCTCTTCAGTAGCTCAGTATATTTACTTTACATCAACGAAAGTTGTCAACTATATAGTTCATGGCAAATTTTCCATCTTGCATCCATAGTGATGGCTATCCTGGAAGATGTTAAATGCTTTTTTTTCTACTGTAGGGATTTAATTACCTGATGGAATCATTGCGTCATTTGTCAGTACCCATGACCTATGTATGTACTTTTAAATCATACTTACTTCTAGTAGTGTAATATAGAGGTACTTCTAGTATAATACAGGCTACTTTGAGTACTTCAAGTTCTTCCGTCTATAGTAAACAAACAAAAATTCTGGCATCTGTAAATTCTGGTATCTCTAAAAATTGTCTAAAAGCCTAATCTCAATCTCTCTACCTTCACAAAATGTACCAAAATACTTTATCAAGATACCCCAAGCACCTTGTAGCATTTTTAATTACCTGTATTAAGCGGTACATGTCGCAGGTATACCTTCGAAATACTAATAAAGCTATAAATCCAATCTTGACTTGTTACATTAGTAATTCCTTAATTATTAAAGATGCTTAACTATGTACTGAACTTAAAATAGAGTATAGTACAATGTTGTTGTTGTTGTTTTTAGCACCCCCTGAAAAACGTTTTTGCATGTCTGATCCCACAATATAATGCGGATCAACGTTCGTTCCCTTCCGTAAAGACATACAGCGTTTATCATTGTGCATACAGGAAAATATACCTTCGGAATAATATTACTTCGAAGAAGTAGTAAGTGCGCCGAAACCTTTTATTTTTAGGAACAGCCTAATTTAATTTCTTCACGAACATCTCAGAGCTCCTATATAGAAGCTCTAAAAGAGATGAGAATGAGAGAGAGAGTATTGTAAGTTAAGACATTGCATTGTGGAATTGTGGACGGAACCATCACGGATTCAAAATATTCAAGGCGATGGCTCTGTAGCCATAAAAAGTCCATATATCTGTACAATAGTGTTCATCTTCATATCTAAAAAACTTTAAAAAAAATATTTTCGTATAATATTCCTTCAGTATAGTACCTAAAGTATAATTGTATTATCCTTATTCTATAGATTTCGTAAATGGGAACTTCTATTTTTAATCAATCAAAAAATGAATTAACTTGACCGTCGTGGAAGGAATAGTTAAATAAATGGAATATAATATAAGTACAGATACAAAAAAAGCATTGGAAATTGGATTGAATGGTTGCTACTACTAAAGTTTTATTATCTTTTTGTTGTTATCGTCGTGTTGTAGTGTGTGTTGTAAATGTTGTAAAGCCTATTTATCGTATGTGTTCGTGTTCTGTGGCTGGCGTTTCTGCTGTGAATTTTGTCATCAATCCATCAAGCACTTCAAGAAGCAATTCGCCTATTCCTGCCGCTGTCCCCGACAATTTCTTCCAGTCTTCAACTCTCGCTCGATCAGGCCAGACTCGTCGGTTGTTCCAGCAGCAGCGGTCGGCTTTTAATTGTGCATTTAATCATTATTATTATTGTAAATCTCTTCACGTCCAGTCCAATTCCGGCAATATCATGTGTGATTGTCCCAAGAAGAGTGTTTGTATTGTTGGGTCGGGCAATTGGTAATTTAATTTAATAATTTAAATATTAAAAACGTAGATTTTGTTACGTAGATTCTAAGGAATAAATTATTTCAAATTTATTATGAATTATTTATTATTTAAATTAACTATGAATTCTCTATTTTGATTCTAATTGAAAGTGAATTCTGCAGTATGATTTTAATTAATTTATTCATGAATTCTGAATAATGATAATGAATAAATACGGCGGCTTTGAAATTATGCTGCGGTAATGCTGCGGTAAATAGTTAGAGCTTAATTTTGTTTAAGTAAAAGAATACAAATAGGAATAAATAAGTTTGTATTTGTATATTTTTATATTGTCATTAAAATTATTTGTGTAATGGAGTTCAGGATTATAATAGGGGATAGAGATATAGTGACTTGATGAATTGGTTATGTTGGAATACCTAAACGTTCTACATATTATTATTAATTATCGTTAAGCTTTTGTCATAATTTCTACCTTCTTTTGAATATGTACATTTGTTTGTATTTATTTTTTTATTCATGTATTTTTGTCATTTTACAGGGGCTCGGCAATAGCAAAAATCGTGGGTGCTAATACTCGGCTGCATACAGATGTGTTCGAAGAGGAAGTCCGGATGTACGTCTATGAGGAGCTGGTTGATGGAAGGAAATTGACGGAGATCATTAATGAGGATCATGAAAATGTCAAGTACTTACCTGGACATAAATTGCCGACGAATGTGGTATGGTTTATTTGTTAATAGCTCTGTGTGGCTATTAAAATAATTTATTAGATCAAAATTGATATACTTATAATTTTATATATTAAGGACATCTATAGTAATATCCGTATCTTTATTCTATATAAATTTATGGAAAGTGTTCATCTGTTAGATAGAAATTTAGAGAGCTAGCGCTATTAAATAACAATTTGGGAGGTACAATACTTGCCATGATCTGCCCTATGCTATCTGCAGAGTAAGCAGTTTATCCAAAGCTGGATCTCTGTTAATGTAGAATCATCAATATGATCGTTTCGTAGTTAAATAGCGGTGTTGGTAAAAAAGGAAAATATACCGCAAGGAAATGTTTGTACCCCTGTATCTATTATCTGAATGCTGAAACTTTATACTGCAGGAATGTTACTTTTGTTTTTGCTTCATACAGCTGAACAATCATTCGATCATACTGTAATCATCCGGAAGACCTTGAGCAGCATCACCAGCAGATAAATATATCTTCACCACTATACTAACCCATTGTGTGAGATACAAAGAAAGAATGTGTTGCAAGCATGGGTTATATAGTTTATGAGCTGATGATGAATCCGATGTCCAGTTTTTTCAGGACGCAGTAGGGATATGGCAATAAAGGATAGAGTGCTAGAGTCGCATAATTTGTATCTGTATGCAAGCATGTTGTTGTTATTGTGGCAAAAAAGTTTTGAATATTAATGACAAAAACCATTTTGTACAAATGTGTAAAAACGTCACACTTTTGTTCAGAGTGCACAAACACTCTGTTGTTATTATGATGAAAAACATACTACAAAAGAGTAAAGATGGATTGCATGGGGGTATGTCAGCAAAATGCTTTTGTATGTTATAATTAGTCTAGCAAACTCTTTTTGGAGTGTACACAATTATGTACAATTTTATTAGCACGATTTTTTTTACAATTATAACTGATAACCGCAATTGGATTCAAGTACCTAGAAAGAACAACAACCGATTTAGCTTTTGTATCGTTCAGATTCTCTGTAATTATAACTAGAATGTCATATTCTGAAGTAACTGAAGTAGACAAGTTAAAGTACCAATGTACTTAAACTTGGTATTACGTGGTGACATGCTAGTAAGCAAACAAGCATTCACATATTGACTATTGACATTACTGTAGATGTGGCTGTCATGTACGTTACTGCATTAGTAAGGTCTGATAAGATAACTCGAGTTTTTGAATGCGTTATTATTGACTTATTTCTGGGGGTGTGTGCGGAATATGTTTGTTCAATGTTGTACTTTGCTACCTTTTTTGCTTCCTAAAAGCTAAACTCACATGGAGTGGAGCAATAAACAATCTCGTCGGACAATTCAGGGTCATATATATGCAGGATTCGATAAAATGGTTTTAGTTGACTGCCTTTGGTGGTCAGAAACGAAGTTAAAGGCCGCTGATAGCTAGATTCTTTGGAACATTTTACGCTTTTATTGTGGCGAAAGTCAATTAAATGATAAATTAAACATTATTGAGTAGCTTATGCAAACACCGTCAACTGTAGCATTGTAATTTTTTTGTATTGTTTCGACATCTAAGTATCTTAAAAATAAAAACAATGCTTTGTTATATAATTAATTTAATTTACCATTAGTTAATAATTATAATTTATCGTTTAGCTGACGCATGCTTTTGTATAGTATACTGTAAGCTTAGTGACATTTGGTAAATGTATTAAATTCATCATAGCATAGCACATTTGGAAAATGTAGATTCAGCTTCCTCCGTTATTATTAAGATGCAAAGTCAGCAACTTGCATTTTGTCTCCAGATGGATCTTAATTTTATCATTTGACTTCATACTTGACCATCATCAAAAATCTATTAAAGAAGATCAGAGACCACAAGCTCAAATTTATAGTTGCGTAACTGCAAGCAGGAGATCGTTGAAAGGATTTCTTTGATATGCTTATCGGGGGATAATGATAAGTTTTATAGGATGAAACTTAACGCGAGTCACGCGAGGTAGGCAACTTTGAAAGGCTTAAAAATCTAAAGAAGGTTTGACAGCCGCAGACGAAGGTTTTAGTACATGAAATAATAAAATGAGTAATAATGTATTAGGTATTAAATAGTTATCTAGTAATGCCACTTTTATTTGGTTTTATGAATCAAATACATTTCTTTAAAATTTATAAACAATATTCAATATTGTAAATTTTCAGGTTGCCATACCGGACATCGTGGATGCAGCCGGTCAAGCAGATATAATTATATTTGTTCTACCTCATCAATTTATCAAAGCAACTTGCAAGCCCCTTGTTGGGAAGACTAAAGCAGGAGCTTTTGGTGTTTCGCTTATAAAAGTAATGTTTATGATTAGCTTTATTTTTGTAGTCGTATGTGATTACTAGTAACATCAAGGCAATAGACTGGGACATGTTTACGATTTCTTTGCTTTTTACAGGGATTTGACATCGCTGATGGTGGTGGTATTGATTTAATTTCCCACATCATCACCAGATTCCTATCCATTCCGTGTAGTGTTCTCATGGGAGCTAACTTGGCTAACGAGATCGCGAATGAGAGTTTTAGCGAGACTACTATAGGTAAGAATTCCGCGAGGGTTGGATTACAGTTGTGGATCTATGTTTTTACTTTTGCTTGTTTCAGTAATCTAAGTATGTTGTCTTCTTTTGATTATGTTAGGTACCCATGATGTTGAACAAGGACAGGTCCTTCATACCCTCTTTCAGACGGATTATTTTCGGGTGGTCGTCGTGGCTGATGTTGAGACGGTGGAAATCTGTGGAGCGTTGAAAGTGATTTGATATAATTTTCATACAATTCCACAGGTTGTTCAAGAGTTGACAATGAATGCTTAAAATTATACAGAACATAGTGGCCGTCGGTGCTGGATTCGTGGATGGATTGAAATACGGAGATAATACCAAAGCTGCAGTGATCCGGTTGGGATTGATGGAAATGGTCCGATTTTCTCAGGTAGGTCGGTTGTAGTGGAAAAAGCGTGTAATATTTTCGATTATGACAAGTGTGCTATATTTAAGCTAAGAATTGTGTTCCTTACAACAACAAAGTTCTACATCGAGAATATTACATGAAATATACATGTAGTTTGTTTCCAAAGCCCACAAGCATGTTTTAAAATCCGCAATGTATTTCAGGAATTCTATGGTGGTAAAAGATTGTCTACTTTCTTGGAGAGCTGTGGGGTTGCAGACTTGATTACCACATGTTACGGTGGTAGAAATAGGAAAGTTTCTGAGGCCTTTGTACGGACAGGGAAAGTATGTATACTATGTATTTTTTGTAATGTTAGTATTATGTGAAAAGGGGAGCTTTGATTCTATACGATAACAAATATAAATTTCTTTGTAGACTCTTGCCCAACTAGAAGAAGAAATGTTGAACGGACAGCGTTTACAGGGTCCGATGACTGCCTCCGAAGTTCATCATATGCTACAGACGAGGGGGCTCACAGAGAAGTATGTAACGTTTTAATATGATTACACAAAAGCAAGACTCGAAACTCTGTCAATCAAGTGAAGCTCTTAAACATTATGGATTCATTTTGTGAATTTCTCTTTCGCAGATTTCCTTTGTTTACTGCTGTTCATAGAATTTGTATCGGGGAGTTGAAACCAACTGACTTGATCGACTGCATTCGTAACCATCCTGAGCACATGTAATTAATTCATTTTGCACTTCCTTACTAAATATTAGCAAGCATAATAAATAAGTCATTTATAGTGAGAAAACGTAGAAAAAACTTAAATAATCCTGTTTCATCAACTGCACATATACAGTACATATATGTACTTATATTCGCTCTAAGTTTGAACTTGAACAGGTTAAAAGAACGGTGAGATACCTAAATCGTAGTATTTATAGTTGTGTTGCTAGTATAACTATTTATCAAATCATCGAAAAACTAACAGTTGAACTATAGTTGAAACTGTGTGCGTAGGAAATACATAGTACCTTGAGTAGTAAGAAAGGAACCTAAGGGTGTATAGGAAAAGGGAAGGTTTCAAGTGATCTGATGTGATTGACTGGCGTTCGTCCACAAAACCGTTAAATGCTAAATGTCACAAATTCTAATCAATTTTTAAATGTTAGTATTCGTGCAATTGCTTACATTTTCACAAAATGAACTAAAAAATTATTAAACTAGGTATAGTTGTGTGCGTATAAATTAAGGCTATTTTATATTAAAGCTTATTCATTTTCTTGTTTTAAGCCAAAATGTTAAAGTTAAAACGTGCATTCTGGCTTCATTTTTTAGGCTTAGTCTTGTGATTAGCAAAACAGAAATATTAAGCTTTTTTATTTAAGTAGCAATAAAATGTAGATAGAAAACTTAGCAGTGAGAGTATTTTATTTACTAGTAGGCGAATTAGAAATTGTATAATTTAGTACGTAACTAACTTAGTAGCAAGAGTTTTAATGATTTAGATTGGAGCTGTTTTAATGTTTTGTTTGCTGAATTGTTTTCTATATAGTTCATCCACGTTGAGTAAGTCTTCTTTGTAAGCTGGAGCGTGCCATTAATAATTCACAGCGCTTGTGACAGAAAGTTAAAGCTCATCACTCTTCAAACTAACACTACTGGATGAGATAGATATATTATGTGATCTACTACACGGAAGCAATCAGAAAAATTATTTATGGAACTTTATACCAGTACCATGTTGAAGATTTATAGAAAAAAAAATTTAATGAATAAGAACTTACATGGTATGTAAGTACAGTACAACCCGAGTGATTTATTCGAATGCGATGCCATTTATACATTCAGATTGTGATGAGCTACACCTATGGAAGAGGGGATCATCTTGTAAAGGTGTTCGTACACTAATAATAATAATACTTATATATTCTCTATTTACTCGTTTGATCAGTTCTTGGTTACCTAAATAATTTGATTGATTGCATGATCTTGTTTATTGAGAACACTTATCAAGAGTTCTACATGATTTCATTTCGTACTGAATTTGATTGTGCTCCTTGTATAAAACCTAATTTTTCTTTATGTAACTTACTGTTAATTAGAGCATGTGAGGGGTTTCCCCTAAATGCAGATGTTTTTGTGTCATAAAATTAATTTAAAAGTAATTATTTCCAACTAAATCAAGTGTGCTTGTTGCTGTGTCAAATAATTTTGTCTACAATAATAATAATTAGTCTAATGGGAGTGTAAAAAATATTTTTTACTGGAATAATTATATTACTGAAGTAAGAAATTGCTCAGTTTGTCGTAGCTGTAGCATAGTCAAGTGCAATTAATTTGTTAGTCTAGTAACTCACATTCGCAAATTCTGTCATTTCCCAAATGGTAAGAAACGATGAAGCACTTACCTGGTCTGGCTTTAAATAAACAAATTGTTACTGATATTTCCATTACATTGCTCATTAGAATAAAATGCATGAGAACCAAAATATCGCTTATTTAGTTTTAATATTTAGTATGTAGTCTCGAAAAATCTTATAGACAAAATAATTTCATGTAGTGGTGTTTAATGAAATAAAAAATTCCTAATTAAAAAAATTAAAATTAATTCTCCCATTTGGTTTAGTTGTCTACAAAATTGAAATGACACTGCGTAATTATTTTCAATGACTTACAATGCTGGTACATCCGACATCGATCTACATATTGTACAAGAAAAATAGGTACAACTAAAATCTTGTGGTTAGTTAATAAGAACCTGGTGACGACGTTAGGGTTGAATAAGTTTAAATTAACACCCGTGACTTGACTGACTATTTTTATTTGTGAATTTTCCCTTCTGACAGAACACGAAGCATCATTTTCAGTTCTCGTCTGTAGGGCAGTTACCAAAAATCTTACGCTGTGGAGCTCGCTGATTTTAAGTAACACTAGCCAAAATTCCATTATTTGTAGGATTAAGAAACCTGCGAATCCAGCCCCGGAGGACTAAAGTGGAACCGCGAATTTCCTCTACGATAGCTTCTCCGGATAAGATGAGTCAACACGAAGTATAACGGAGAGTCTACTAAAAGAAGTGTAGCACAAAATTGAATAAATTCCCAATACAACAATTAGAAGAGAAAGCATAATGTATTACCTATCTATTTAACGCATGTTTTCCTACTTTTAAATATATTGAGTTGTTTTATTATATCTCCTCACCCATACGGTCAACTGGATTGATGCTTTGAAATTACTTTAAATAAAACTTACTTAAATAAAATTAATTTAAATAATCAATTTGTACAAAGGAACTGAAACTGGCTTTTATTTTCATGAATGGCGTTACATACACTGACCTTGCCACAAAACATATAGTAACTAAATCAGGTGATGGCATTTGGTTGTACGTTGTACAACAGACAACAAAGTAGGACAAACAGGTACATGTATCAGTTTCGTACACTCGTAGAAGCTTTTGACATTACTTGTATGTACGTAGCAATGGGTAAAGTTTACACAAGAATAACATTTAACCACAGAAAATACAAAGGCCAATTAGGTAATCACAATACCCAAGAAACAATTTAGTATAGAGAGTAATTATCTCCATGACATTGTATACATCCTTACCTGTGTAAGTTTGTAGAAGCACACAAGAGTCGCTTGAGTATGAGAACATATACATGCAGATAGGTAAATTGTATAGCTATAGTACAATAATTTATAAAATCCAAAATTGTAATAATACGTAAATTATTATCATTATATATAATATTTCACTGCTAACATGCATTTCAATGATGTACAAGGTACAATGCAAATGACTACTTGTCGTGTTTATAAAATATATATCTACTTATATATTATTTTACAACGTCTTGTTATCCACTAGATTTTATATACATCAAACTAGTAAAACGATTTTCCGTGATGAATAGAAGATTCGAATACGCGAGCACTTGGACTATGATCAGACTTTCGAATTTTGACTACAACAATTCCCACAAACCTAAAATTTTTGATCTAATAATTTATAATAAACGCATAATTACATTTAAGACACCATAATTGCTGAACTAGTTATGACCCGGATTCATTAGTAATTGTATTTACTGATAACACATACAGATGATTAAATATGACCACAGCATGATTTGACACCAAATAACGACATGTTGTAACAACTTACAACATTTTAGCATTTTGTATTAACGAGTTTATGACGCTTTGTTAACAAGCGAAACTTAAATAAATTAAAATAAAATACAAAAACCGTCGATTAGCTTCAGGGTAGAGCACGATGAATGCACGATTATCGTAAGCTTAGGATCCGGATTAGTTATCAATACACAAAGAATTCACCCGAAATCTTCGCATTTTAGGCATCTGCCGAAGTCTATCAACACAGACTTGAGTCATCTAAAAGGGATAACAAAGTGTTACTGATAATTTCATATTCAATTCTTAAACAATGAGTATACGTTATTGCTGAAAATTCACAACTAGCGGATAACACGAAAAATAGTATAATTACCCGACTGCTGCTGATTTGAAGTTCCTCCAAGTTTGGCAGTTGACAAAACATGAAGTAACCCAGTGTATCCGATATCTCCTGATATGGTTCTGATAAGCATGATCCATCCGATTTGACTAAGATGCATAACCTTCGTAAATCTGTAATGAAAATTACTGTTTTAATTCATAGCAACTAAATATATTAAACTTTACTAGTAAAGTAGTCAGTTCAATTTTACTCGGAAGCTTGGCCAATCCATTAGGAGGTGCCTGTTGAATATAAGGCTGAACATATTCTAACAAGTCAGCGGGAAGGTGAGAGAGAATTTCCTGCACAGTTCCACGACTGAATCCTGTAAAAGCAACGTCCGGAAGAGAGCATCTTCTTGTAAGGTGAATTTCAAGATCTTCCAGAGTAGTCCAAAATGTCCAAAATGAGTGAAGAGTTCTTATATCATTGATATCAATACAAATCCTGGTCACTGATGGAAACATAAGATACAACTTCCAAATATTGATTTGGTTCTCTGTGCTCTGATGTTCATCAATGTACACGATTGTGGACACCGTTCCACATCGATTTTCAGGGTGAATGTTCCTTGCATCGGGTAAAGGGACAGTCCAATTGTGAAAGGATTTATACGCTCTAACAATGATCTTCTGTAGTCGCGGTAATTGCCTTGAGTAGTGAATTCCACCCCATTCCAAGGAATGTGTCCAAAAGTCCAGCTTGGTTAAAAACGGCATAACAAACGGAAATGTGAAATTAATAAACACCGATCGACAAGCTGATGGTCTCCCTATAAGGAGGGACCTCAATGATGGCGCATGTCGAGATAACAACTCAAACACAGTTGTGTGAGTTACTTCTTGTGACAGACTTTCCAAAGACAATTTTTCCAGCCTCATTCCATTAGTGACAGCAAAGTGATTTAACAAATGTAGATTCTGTTCATTAAGCTGAGATATCTTCAAACTAGTGATTGTACTGGAACGACCACCTAAGGTTCGCAGAATCAAGTCGACGAGTTCAAAATTTGAATTAGTGTCTCGTAGGGCCAAAGTATTGAGATGTGGAACTGCCGAAAATAATCCATCAAAGAAGCCGTGTGAATAGCTGACTGACGTCAAATGGAAGCGAATTTTTGACAGCTTTGGAAACACAAACTCCACATTGTCAGCCGAAGGTAAGAACAGCCTTTCTGGTAATGTAGTAAAATATTTATCAAGTTATTTCTTTATCAGTTCAAAAGATATTTAAATGTCAACCGATAATTTTTTCAAGTTACGTGTGCATGCAGAAATTTCTTCAGGGAGTGTTCCAAAGCATAGCGAAGTCAGGTTTTTCATGTACGAAAGTAAATTTCTGAAGTTATCCAAGGAGATGTGCTCAGGATTACTATTTATCAAGGTTAAATGTGTGATCCGCTGTCCATAATTTTTAAACATATTTCTCGGGTACATCTGCTTCAAAGGTACACCGTGAAGGATGATTTTCGTCCAGAAAAATACCCCATCTCTAGTATCAAAGGTTCTCACGAAGTCAATCCAATTCTCGCTATCCAAGTGCACGCTTTTACAATATCTGAGAAGTCTCCTTTGAAAATACGGTGAAGCAATGCTGTTCCATTGGCGACAAACTAGTCTTGCCGTGGCTAATTCATCCACCGACATCTGGTCGAACATTGCAAGTAAGACCTGGAATTTGAATTTTTAAATGATTATGTATCTACATCATATCAAAAATAATTTGTATCGTAAAAAATATTATAGAAGCAGTTAAACGTAATTTAATTATCATTATTTAATGCCTTACCACATCGATCACAAAAGGATTTCTTTCAGGAGATACCATAGCCATCTTGCTTGCAAACTAGCTGTAAATAACTTACGCAACTTCAATACAAACTATGCGACGAATATAATAATTAATAAAAAACAGTAATTATTATCGTTTCTATAATTTAATGCTTTACATTACGTTCCTTGCACATTTCTACAATCTTTTACATTTAAAACCCGTGCTGGTTTTCGTGATTTTGGAATTCCCCAATATCACTACCAATGTCTTTTCTAATTTTAAAAAAAGTATACAAAAATTAATGCTTAACTATTTTAGTAATATTTTGACGCTATTACTTTTTTGTTAGTACTTTTATAGTAAAAGCAAATAATTAATTTCCTAATTTCCCGTTAAATTAAAAGTAAGTCAAGTCTTTTAAATGAATGACAAGAGCGATTCATAAATCCCGCTTTTTCAGATTTCCTTGAAAGTACGAAATCGAAGCGAAGGCCATTCACACCACATGCGGCTGTTTACACGTGAAACGTTGAATCTTTGTTTGGCTACGCAAACGATTTTGCTTTCACCATTATGACATTTAGCCATTATCGATTATCTTAACTCTTTTAACTTATTTTAAGCTCATTTGAGCTTTATTAATAATAATTTTACATTTCCTGGAGACATTTGTCATCATCAAT
Source organism: Lipothrix lubbocki (assembly GCA_034696945.1). Classification (NCBI taxonomy): domain Eukaryota; kingdom Metazoa; phylum Arthropoda; class Collembola; order Symphypleona; family Sminthuridae; genus Lipothrix; species Lipothrix lubbocki. Next base: position 32,171 of record JAQGAK010000931.1, on the reverse strand, counting down.
AGAAGGAAATTACATAGATCGTTGAAGAGGCAAATATAACTATCTGCACAGTTGCTAAAATGCAATAAGAATGACTACAGCTCCCGAATATTATTTTTAAAGTTTGAAATGCAAAATTGACTATCCCGTTTATTTACCATTACAAAGACACATATGCGGTAGAAGCTGTTGGAATATTTCCCCTTTCTACAACATGCAAGACTTTGCAATAGTTTTCCAGCAGCGGTGTGGTTGCTTGCCGTATAAATGCGCTATAGTGATGACAATGTAAACAAAGATCATGCTTTTAAACGACGGAGTCATCGGTTTTGCATTGGAATATTTGTGAAATATCTTGTAACTGTCATTCTTGCGTTTTAGCAGCTGTGCAGATAGTTATATTTTGCTTCTTCAACGAGGACATGCAAGTATTTCATGAAGTTTATGATTATGAGCTGATTTGTAATAAATTATAAACATAAACCAGTAAAATAGTAATGCATAAGTACAGCTTTAATGCATAATAATCCAACATCACATCTATACTTTTGCTTACTATACTGAAGAATTCAATAATAATAATCTGAAATTTAATAAAATCATTTGTAGTTCAGTTAAGTAGTAATTAATCTCCACACACAAAAAAACATTATTGTGTTTTACATCAGAAATAATTTTCATACAATAGTTCGATACATAATATAGGATAATGTATAACTAATTAAACTTTTAAAAAATGATAACATTTTATTATAATAATTAAAATATAAGTAAGTATATTATTGAATCTCTTCATCCGCGGAGGTAATAGATTTTTTTCTATCTTCACAATCAGTGACATAATGACGCTCAAAATTCATCCCGTCCACACTCATGTAACTGAGGATCCCCTGATTAATGCCCTTGTCCTGCAGTTTGGTCACAACTGAGGAGTTGAGTTTAGCAGTGGAATTGCAAATATTGGCATGTCTCTGTTCGCCTAACCTAAAGCTACAAAATTTGCGAACATTTTTTAAAATAGGACTATTTGGTAAGGAACTAATTTTATGTAGACTGAAGTTTCTGGAGATTCTAGTTTTGCCAGTGGCTATATCTGCCATGTTGGTGGATCCGGAAGCTGTGCCGGAATAGTTTTCCATGTCCGGAGACCTTTCACACGTACGAAGTTCCCCGACATGTAAGATTCCAGTGGAGCTACTGCTGGCCTCGGAACTATTGGAAGTCATAGCGTGAGGGAGGTTGGGCGGTGTCAGTTGGATCTGGAGCAGATGGGACGCATTCTCCTCATTATTTCCTCCTGATTTGTCAGATTGCTGATCATTATTGTTACTACTGAAATTATTGGACTGCTCCAATGGAAGGTGGTTCAGCTGGTCAAAATGCGGCTCCATGGAAGTAATCGTGGGACTAAAGGGATGAGCGCTGATGATGGGAAAGTCCGGAGTACTTTCCCCAGCAGGCTTGTTATTAGTGCTGTGCCGTGACCGTGGAGGTTGAGGTGGAACTGCGACGAAGGTTGCGGATGATTGTAAATTAGCACTCCCGGAATTGGCTGGCAGGTGCAAGTCTGCATCCTCCGGACATAAATCCTCATAGGGTGGAGGAGGTCCCCAGCCGTAGAGTCCTTGAGGTGGCATCATGGGTGGACCGGTCATGGAAACGGGTAGAGAGATGGTCGTTGGTGACATAACTAATGGCAGCATGCTTGAGCGCTCTCGGGGAACTGGCCTGTATAGGTACAATTCCACATAATTTAAAACAAGACACGTTCTACTAATTCTTATAGATATACATACATCCGGTTATTTCTAACATAATTCTTATATAAGCCCTCTATTTCTAAAATAATTCTTATATGAGCACGACTATTTCTAGAATAATTCTTATATAGTATTCCTAGCATAGCCATTTCAATAGTAATTCATATATAAGTCTTACTGTATATACATAATTCCATCCCTGTAATGTATTCCCTGCAGATCCTACACTTCATCCCTTAAAATAACCGTCATACTAAATTCCCACAGCAGCTCCATTATTGCCTCATAGCACTTTGAAACCCTTTCAAAATTATCATTTCCTTCTTTATAAGTTACTTACACTCACATAAGCTATTTAATCTCTCGCCCTCTTGGTGAAAGTATCGACTGCTGCTGCTGTATATACATTCGTCACTGTCATTTTGTATTCAGGATTCCGGAGCCTTAAGTGTTATCAATACGTCCCAGAAACACCATAATTTAAGCCGTGAATAGAAGTCTCATAAGTTATACATCACACATGGCAAATGCCTTTATGGATTTTCACATAAAATTCTCTCTATAGAATCCATATAATCTATGTACAATTAAAGGGTCCTGTGTATCTACAACGCTCTGGCGTTTACTCGTATAATTCGCATAATAGGGACTCAACCTTATTTAATAGGCTTCGGAGCTTATGTGAGTACATTTTATTCTGGGTTTAGTTTCAGGGCACATGCAGGAATATTAAAAGTTGTATGTATTATTATATTATTATATCTGTCTATATCTTCTCCAACTGTTTAAAGTATTTTTGAAAGTATACTTAAATTAAATTAAGTATATACTTATTGTGAAAGGTGGACTATATGGTGGTTTAGTACATGTTAGAGTATATTAATACCTTGCAAGGCAAGCAATGAAGTCGGTGCTCCAGTCGGAATTGATGCGTCGTATCCGAGACCAGTAAGCCTTCTTCCGCTCATGGCTGCAATAGAATTTCCCAAGAGAATACTCGCGTTAGAAAATCTCTTTTTCATTTGCTGTACTTCCCTTTTTTTTATCAATCCTTCTTTCCACAGACAGAATCAAAATTGCTAGATTACACGGTTATATACATAAACTGATTATATTTCCCGAACCTATAAACTATACACATGTGTACTGAATAGGATATAATCTATGTTTGCACAAAGTTGTTGATGTTGTTCTTATGCCGAAATCCTTTATTGCCAACAATATAAGAAATCAGTCTCTAGTGTAGTCGTGTTTGGATCCTTCGGAAACGCACTTGACTGGTGAAAAAAACTTTGATTCCATTGCACTAATAGCTTCCGATGTAGTAAGTTCCTATATATAATATACATATCCACACAATTCATTTTTGCATCACGTTCAGATCTCAACGAATCCATTTGGGATTTGGAGGAATCAGGCCACAGAGTAAATCTACTTTACAGATCAACAAACAGTAAACTATCTGCTGGAAATAAAGTCACGTAGTTTCTGCAAAGTAGACCCTGCGGTCCTGCCGTATATGTATAGGGTTGCAAATGCTTGTATTGCAAAATACTTTACTTTTAGGAGACGATTTTAACAGCAGATGGAAAAGAGGAATTTGTATTTTCGGAATTTATAGACGCACAGCTCCTACGAAGACATGATTGCTGTACATAGATATATAGAATAAACATAAAGAACTTTCTAATGTACTGGGAGCACGACAAAACTAATTATATAGTGAGTAAAAAGTACACAGAGAGAGACATGAAGGAAATTACCAAATCAGCTGGTAGAGAAGCATGGTGAGGAAAATAGAAAGAAGGACAGCAACGACGGAGATAGCGAAAACAGCTCGGAGGCAAGAATACAACGTTCCATGGATGACATCGCAATCCGGAGTGTTTTCAAAAACGTAGTGAACAGCTGTAGGGAAAATAAATTTGGCTTTTATATCCATACTTGTATATATGTGTTCTTCTATTGTAATATTTACACAATGTTAACAGAAGTATGTATATAATTATATGCATATATTTAATACATTCATTTTAACGGTTACGTGGAAGAAATATATATTTATTTTACATCCTTCATTTAGATTAAACCCGGGTATAACCCGCTCCTCACATAAATATTTTTATGTCTTTTGTTTTAAAACTTGCTCCTTCTTCAAAAGATATAAAAGCCAGTCCCGGGCGATATAAGTTGCCTCTTAAGTCAAGAGTTGGGCTAAATAAATGCAAATTAATTCCTACAGGATTCTCTCAAGTCATCATATATATTTCTTCTGTTCACCACACTTCACATATACAACGGCCAATACTGCTAAGAAACTTATCGCCAGTTGAGAATTTACGCTAAATGCATTATGTATTCAGATGTGAATAAGGAATATGAACTGTACTCTAGTAGTTTTGTTTTCCAGAGTCGCACAACAGCAGCAGCAAACGCTTGCAAAGTCAACAAAGTTTGCACAACTTATGTTTTTCTTATGTGATAACATGCGTTATAAAACAGATTTTCATGTGTGTATATATGTTGTCATAAAGTACCCAAACAGATTTTGCAATCTTGAAAATATTTGTACATGGCCTGAAGACTTATAAGTATTTCGTGGTGATATGATCTAATTTAATGAAGTAAAATTCCCGCAGTTACGGTTCCCATGGAATTTGGCGTGTGTGTAGAGTACAGAGCAGGATTGCGAGCCAATCTAAATGTGCAAATCTTGACAGCTGCTGTCATTTAGGAACTTGCGAATGTCACTTACAATGAGTTGTGTTATCATATGGTAGTATTGATTTCTAGTTTGGATGCAAGGTACAATGTGTGTACATACATACTTTATATCATTTCCACTTTGGGGGGAAATGTTCAAGATACATATAATTTCCACTTTAGATGCGATACTCAACATACATATTCATCTTTACATGCATACAAAAGACATCTAATGATATGATATGAACTCTTCAAGTCAACATGGATATACATACAAACATATCAGACATGACATGGTGGGTGTTCAATTTGGAGAGCAATTTGTTAAACTCACGTTCATAGCCAATGCTGTCAATGTTGAGTGTGTGTGCAATGCAAGTACAGCTCGGTGGATTCGGCTTCCCATTGTAGACACATTCCCGCAACGTCTGCAGCCGATTCATGTGTATCAAGCTTGTGGTGATTGTGATGACGGACGACAGGGCTGCACTTACCAAGGACCAGCAGACTGTAATTCGTAGCTATAATACGGAGATTTTTCAAAAACAAATATATTAAAGTATTTCATTCTTAACCCTATGCAATCATCATACTGCAAACAAATTGCATGTGGAGTATCATAGCATACACCATGCAAGCATCCATCTGGCAAATTCCTTGTATAAACTATATTGTCATAATGATACTCTTTCAGCAGATTGAACAACTGAAGTGGCTTAGGCCGTGTAAAGTTTAAAGTTGATATATAAATATAACAGGAAGTTATTCCATACGCAATTACATAGCTTCTACAATAACTTCCCTGAATACAATGACCTGACGTTATATTCAAAACTTATACAAAAGAGCTGAGCGTTACGGAGAGAAAGTTAAAGTCAAGGCTTTATTTGATCACCGTAGAAAAGTTTGGCACAGATTGTATAACTCTCATGACTTTTAAAGACTTTTACTCCCACTCTTCCTACATGCACCGACCGTGAGTACATATGAGTTAAAAGAGTAGTTCTAAATTCACGGTTCATTTGCTCACACTTAAACTCAGGAATTTCTCTTCACCATTCTCCTCTACATTGAAAACCCTCAGTGCGTGGAGACAGGAGGTGGAATTCATGCAAACCTTTTACCTCATTTGCTGTATGTCTACAAAAGAACCTGACAGTAATATAATATATCTACGGAGATGAAAAGAGCTCTTACGCAAAATTCCTCCTGTCCTTTTTAAGCCTGTACAAATACAGTCTAATTTTTTAACGCCTGTTCACCTTCTCTACGAATAAAAACTTTCACCTGATCTTGTGTGTGAAGGCTAAAATTACAGAGGCAAGCGTTGAAGCAAATTAATGTCATCAGTGCTCTTGTACATGAACTTATGCGTAGGTTTTCATCTTTTAATAGCAAGAATTGCAAGCTTATGATAATAATATATATATATACTTACAAGTATTATGTTCCGATTTCGCTTGCAAGAGAAAGCGATGGTGCTCACTCCACAAATTGATAACTGCAGATATACATTAAAGACATGAATGAATGAATGTAGCATGAATGAATGAACAGCAAGCATAAAATGATTATACTTTGTAATGCCCTATATGACTAATTAAGGAATTCCTTTGAGAAAATGAGCATAGTATTAATGACTTACAAGAATAGCGGGGATGTATGTCGGCACGGTCTCAAAATAATTAATGGAAGTAGTATAATAGCGGAAGAGAGCTGCCACCACAAGGAAGATTCCAGCTAGAATAGTGGCTGCTGATCCGCAAATAGTACACAGTAAGCAGTACTTAGTCCAGAAGGACCTCGAAGAGACAGAGAAGAATCTCCAGCGATGATGAGGATGATGATGTTGAGGTAGATTAGGCGGATAAGGATGAGAATTCATTAGCGTGTGGAAGAAACGGGAATAATCCGGAACAGGCTGAGTTTCACTTATAGTTGGTGTCATCATCATGTTTGATTACAAATAATATTATCCAAATCAGCACTTTATGTCAATAGTAATAACTGTAGATAATCAAATTACAGATAGTAATTTCAATATTAATCTCCAAGGAACTTAAATCACGTTTTTCTACAGAAAGAACACAAGTTATTCTGTTATCCGCAAAAAAAGCTACTTCTTCCAGGTCACTTTATATATCGTTTGCTTGATGTATCCTATAGAGTGATATTTGCAGATAATAAATCCTGTCACCGGAGGTTACATGTGTGCTTGATTGGATTACGGAAGCAATACTAATTTCCTCAGCTGTCAACAGGAACTCAATTACGGTAGGACTATATCTGCCGCCCGTTAAAGGTGCGAAGGATAGGGAAAAACTGTCAACAATACATTATGCTAATCAAGTTAAAAAGTTTAACAACAACAAGACCGAGGTGGGTTGCAGCCTCAAGTTTGGCCAACTGAGAGGAAATACTGGAGGAACTCAAGTATTTCAAGAGATTGTCCCAGCTTTAGAGGGCCCGTAATATGTATCTCCCAGCTGCAAAATTCCTCCAAGCAGCTGTATATGTGCAATAAATACTTGTGTGCATGTGAATACTATGTATATGTAATTCCTAATAACAAGCGACTGGTTCCTCTTTAACTTTCACATATAAGTTCACTATTGATTTTTTTACCAAGTAAATTCGGATGGTGATGGGCTCATCCGGGCTTTCTGTGCCGTAATGTCAGTATTAGTTATATAGAAGCAGTAGTAGAGCCCGAGCCGCGCCATGCTTTTATCGATCTAAATCTTCCATCCGGATTCGGTCCCAGTCGGATTTACATCCAACCAGGCAACAGTCATGCGAATTTTATAACTTATATGTACATGCTTCTTTCTCACTTTATTATACTCTACCTACTCTGTGCATCCCATAGCAGCTCCTTCTATTCCCGCGATGAGTATGTATCCATGGTGTTTGTATATACTTCATATGAATGTGGTGTGTTTTTACCAGATACTTCACGTAAGGTGTATGTATCTCCACGGTTTCCGCATCTTCTCCCTAAGCTGCTTCCCATGTATGCTCCGCTAGGGATGAATATGCATTAGCATTTTGAGGTTTTCTCTTCTCTCTTTCCCCGTGAAAACTTAGGCCTTTCAGTCCATTTTCCCCCGCAACGCTACTCTATTCCGCTACCCTTGTCATGTTGTTGTTAAGCATTGTCGAAGGAATTCCAGTCATACCGGGATTGTTGCAGTTGTCTGCACACTAAAAGTAAGCCTCCATGGTAAAGGGGCTTTTATTACTTTGGCGAAAATGGAATGTAAAATCAGTCAATTTGAAGTATGCATGCATAGTAATGGGGCATATAGTAGAAATGGAGCTCGGCAGAATAAAGTAATATATAAAATGCAGGAGAAGGCCTATGCAGTGCACAGGTCCCGGTTACTTATGGGATGTCTCCCTGCTAGAATAAAATCCGAAGTTAAATGCGAAATAAAATTCAATTGTTCCCTATTGGACTTCCCACGGGAAGTATTTTGCAGCTTTGATTCAAATATTTTATTACACTTTCAATTGCTGACAAACTTCAACGTCATTCCAGTACACATAGGTATTATCTTTATTATAATAAAGTATGTAGCTGTAAGCTTTTGCTAAGCTCTTTGCTGTGTTTTGCAGCCAAATGCACAAAGCTCTTACGAAACATCAATATTATCCAGGTTTATTTAGCATGTTTGACTGAGAAGTGCCAAAGTCAATGTTATGATATTCTATAGTAGCTTGTGCTTTTAGGTTTATAATATGGAAACAACATGGAATTTGTAAATACTGTATTTTGCACGTACATAAATACCATGCAGGGCAACCAACATGGATTTACTACACTGCAAAGTTAATGGCAGGGATGAAAACGTCAAGGTTGAACTTGATTTATAATACTGATTCTTTCCGTTAGTTTGACATTACAGTTTATTTGCTTTCTACTCCAATTCACCTACTCCCAGTCATACACTGTACAGATTTATTCTACAGCTATATTTTCATTTCGAAAGTGTATGACGTAAGTTCTGCTGCTGAACTCTACAGACTTTTACAATAATTAGGTAGTATAGTATATGTACAGTACATTGTAATTTATATACATCGCCTTCACAAACTAATCTACATTTTTCAGGAAATTATTTACAAGTGTAGGAGCACACTGTATACAGGGAACTATGGGCTCTAAATGGTCTACACATAGATGTACTGTGGTTCAAGGAAATTTAACCTGTAAATCATATTTCACACATTTACAACGCTATAGGGGCTTTTTTGGGCTTATGTTAATCCATTTCCTTGTTATGTACGTCAGTGAGTACGTACAAGAAATTTTAACGTAGGGGAAAACTAAAAGTTGAAAGTACTTAACAGTTCTTGAAATAATGTTCAATACCAGGAAAGGAAAACTAAAGGTTGAAATAATGTTCCAAGATCATAATGGAATGCCAGCTTTGGGGTACTGTGAGAATTGAGGCTATACGGGCTAAAAATTAATATTACTTACAAGTATTTATACTTATATACAAGAAGGAAAGTGTGAGACTTAATTGGAGGAAATATTATGGCAGAGGAAAAGTGTACCAAATTCGCTATTGAAAGTAGTATACCGGGAGCCCGAACAAGTTTCTCATCATTTGAGTGATTGGAGAAAAAACTTTCGGTAAGCTGAGGGTAACTGCGGACGACTGGCAATGCGTCGAGGGATTTCCGCAAGGACAAGTACATGCTGATTTGTTGGATCCAAAGTTTCGGAAGATGGAAAGCCTCTTCCTGTCACTACCGATGAGAAGGGGATGACGGGAAGAAGTTGATCTTCACTCAAAGTCTCTCTCCCTCTGAGACTTCCATGTATTTGACCAGCGCCTTCAAATCCAGCCTCATTTGTTATTCCAATATTCGGCAGGGCTGGGTTCTCGCTCCTCTTTTTTATGTAATTATAGCAACAACTTCGGAACTGCTTTGAACCGCATACAGCACTGCAGTCTTTTCCACAAGATTGACATCCATAGCTTTCAATTCCTGCCTCCTCCGACCTGACGGATGTAATTTGGCCGAAAATGAGAATTCCTGCAATTAAGAATATAAGGATTAAAGATATTTTAAAATATTGAGTGAAAACCTTAATTCGTCTAAAGAAGATTACTCCACTAAACAAATTAAATTTAATTAGGCGATTGAATAAAACTGGTTTAAGTTTCTTGATTTTTATTCATAAAACTAACCTGCCACGAAAAAGATCACGAGATTGATCAACCCTTGATTCATGCTGAGGTTGAAACTTTTAACTGCAATGTTAGTTCCTCTAAAAACTTTTAAACGTCGTTCCAATAAGGTTGAAGATTAAGTTTCAAGTTCCAAAAGGTTACAAGTAATTATATATAAATTCTAAAAAATGGTTGAGGAGGATCAAGTTGTTCCAACCACTGTTAACTTGAACTAGCTTGATGATGATGGGAATGTCGGAGTATTTATATGGGCAGGGAAATAATTGTTAATTTATATTTATGAGAATTTGTCATTGCAATTAAACAATTTTTTTCATCTTCCGCTTGACTTTTGCTTTGTGGACTGTCGCCAAAGGGTACTGGGAACATGGAAGTTGTCTCAAAGTCGTCCATTTCTTTTGAACTTCAAAGTAAATATTTCTACAAGTTTACTATTACAACTTCAAAAGCATTACCTCACCTTAATTACTTGAAAAGTAATCTTTCGTTATAGTTTTCTCAACCAAAGTCGTCAAAAATGAGTTTTGGAGGTATCTAGAGAATTAACGTACCATGGTAAGATTCGCACGAAAAAACATTGGTTCCACTTCAAACATTGGAAAAACCTTCCTACAAAAATAATCTGGTAGCAAATAATAAGTCTCGTGTAGATACTGCATGGGTTTCAAAATCTTATCCTAAAGCTCATCACATTTTGCAACGATGCCCTTTTGCGTGGGACGCATTTATTTGAGATCCTGAAGTCCATTAAAACGTTGGTATAACTTGGACATTTTGGAAGAATACTGTTGTGCTAGTTTGTCCAATCCAAGCTCATTTCAAACTTTCTGGAGTTATTTTTAAATACAAAAATACATGTATGTATGCATAAATCGACACAGAAGACACACGTAACCTAAAACAGATTACGTCAAATTGAACAGAAATTTATAGTTGTGGTTGTGGAAATAATATGCAAAAAATAATGCTAAGCGAAAATAAAGCACACTTCCAACTCCAAGTAAAATTTCGACTGAAAAGGAGCAGAAACGATTTCTTTGCGTAAAGAAATGCAAACAATGTCATTGAGAAAGTAACGGTGCACGCGTTCCAATAGCTCATTGTAGATGCTGTATTTACTTTCCCCACAAAGCTTTCTCATTTCAATCATAGCAATTTATATTTCCGGGAACTAGCTACTCATTATATAAATTCCGTTGTCTAATTCCGAAGTACTTCAAAACATTAAAATTGATTACAATACAAAGAATCATATGCTTGAAACCACTATTCATATGATGAGGTGGGCGACAATTGTCACATCATATAATTTTCTGTATGTACTATATATCCTGTATTTCATCTGTGGAGATGCAAAGTGAGCTATCTTCATGGGAACTAAATGCAAGATGGGATATCCAGAATCAATTCAATGCAAGATGGGACATCCCGTTTAAATTGTATTAGAAACTGAAAATGGAGAGACCTTGTAATTAAAATTTCAACTTGCAAGGCAATTGTAAATTATAGCGGAGTTATCCCATGCCTCGCAGTTAAAATGATGGCGGATGTCCCATTTTGCAGCTCGACGTACATAGAGATAGCCGACGTTGAATCTCCACCGACGATATGTTGTGGTACATAATTATATGTATCCCAGAATTAGCCAATCTTCATTGTTAGTTCTTAAGTGAAAATTGAGAACAAATTCTTCATGTTATTGCAGCATCCCTGCGTAGATATAGTTAATACATGTATACTTGTAGCCTTATAAGTATATATTATTTATTTTTACTAAAAATACAATGTAAACTGCTCCAATTCCAAGCCCAACGCTCTGTTTTTCCAGACTTTAATTATACGAACTATGCAGCGAAGCGTGTAATGTGACCCGAAAAGGGTAGAATTTCCATTTTTAGTAGTAGGAGGAAAGTAATCTTGGGAGTCGTTCCAGCGTGGGTTGTCCATACACACATCGTTCGTTGATTTCCCAATTCATTCTGGACATCAGCCTTCTGATAGTGGGATTACCAACTTTGTGTGTTGCAGTTTTTACAGCAGTACAACCGTGAGCACAGCTGTAGTTTTTAGTTGGTGGTTATAGAGATGAAACCTATTTGCGGGTTGGATGGATACCAAAGGGACTTTGGTGGTTTACGTTTACTGACCACACCGCGGTGGTCTAATCATATACTCATTCATCCCAACTATGCTGCTCAATTATTAATGTTCACCTGTTCCGCACGATGAGAGTTGAACCCAAGGTGAAGTTTATCAGAATCTCCTGAAGGATGATCCGAAGTAATAATAATACGGCATCAAACTACCAAATAGGACGTTTGCGTAATATCTGTAACTCCCAGAAATCCACCCGACAAGAAACATGACTCTGGTCAGCGTGATCGAATGTTTAATTAAACCGATGAGATACTCGAGCGAGATGAGAATGGCTGCCATAATAACGAAGCACAATTTCCAATAATACGCTTTTCATTTATTACTGTTATACAACAACAATTTTCCAAACAAGATTCAACAAAAATGTATGACTGCTTGTAATGTATCTAATAAATAGGTTATATATTAACTCTTATTACATATACACATTATCAGTTTTTAAATGGGAATGTTGCATATATTATCAACCTCCTTCAGATTGAGACACTTATTATTATACATTACGTAGTCGGGCTTCTTCTTCTTTTTTTCAAAAATAAAATTTCATAATACCAAAAACTGCACCCTTCCCGATAGAAAACACCATCCAATAGAAAAGCAACAAGCTTTGAATATATAAGGTGTTATCACATTAATACATATCTGCTTATACACCAAATTGACTCTTTAAAACCAAAGTTAGCTTGCTACTGCTTGGTTTTGCACCACAAATACACACAGTCACATTACATGCATACAATGTCTCTTCATACAATTTTTCAACCTAACATGAAACTAACAATAAGTTAATATACCTTATATGTATCTAAACAAACTAATAATTTTTCTAATTTACAGGTACTCTAATAACAACAAAAACTATAAATTTTTTATACATATAAACAAGCACAAATTCAAGCCATACTTAAACAGAATGTGGAGATTTGATTGATCCACTTGAAGATTGCTTTCGAATTTGCTTATGCACACCATGGCAATTATCGGCAATTCAAATAATCTCAAAAAACCCATGTGCTTAACGAAATTTTTAACAACAATAATAAGAGTTATTCTTAAAATGAACATTAATTATTTTAGTCCTATAGATTTTGGTTCTGATTCCACAAAGATTCACGTCCAGTACATATTGAACCACGCCATGAAATTAGGAGTTATAAACATTGGGAAAGCAAAGACTAAAGGAAAAGTTACTGCTATGCAGATTTAAGTACATCATAATTTTCTAATGAAATACGACTCTCTTATGTTAACAAGTTTAATCTCTCTGTCGTCCTAGATAGTAGGACGTTAAAAGAAAATTAAATTACGTACAGAATTTCACCTCTTATTTAGAGACACCCACACACACATACACAAGCAAGCATACTTTATTTAATTAAATGAACTTCCTGTTATCAACTATGTACGCTAGGTAGGTAAATACATGACAGAAAAACCCAGCACCAAAAATTCACTACATTTGGAATAATAGAACTTGACATTTTACTGGAAACTGCTAGACCCATAAATATATTCTCTTCTTCAGCAGGTAATAAGTAACTGTATACATATGTATATCTGTACATATGCACTTAAAACACTCTTCTTTACACAAGGGACTCCATTTCATGTCTACGATCTCTCTCCCTCATTCAAACCATTGTAGCTAATTAGATTATTTTGTTTTAAAAGCAGCAGGAGAATGAACAAAGGCTACATGAATCATGTTTTAAATTGGATTTCATAGGACTTAATTCAATTAGGAGGCCGTAAAGATGAAAAGAACTTGAATTGGTTTTACGAGAATTCCCTTATTTGACAAAAGATATACATGTAGAGCTGTATAGTGGGATATTCTTGCTCCACTTCGAGTCTCCTGGTGAAAATTTCTTTTTAATAATCAAAATACATGTCTTTGAAATTAATCAAATTAAACTACTTCTTTTGAAAGTATTGCACACGTGAACAAATATTTCACCTCTCCCCCATACGTCAGACTTGATTTTTTAAATACACACGGCGAGTTATTAAATGGTGTTATAGACAATATATATTATAGGAATTGTTCGGTTCCGTATGAGAACGAATGAAATCAACCAACTAGACAAAACCTTCCTGTTACTGTTACATACAGTACAACCCTACAATTAAATAAGCGACGCATCCTGAAGCATTCATCAACAAGATAAATGTTCTAAATAATAATATTTTAAGTCGATGAACATTTAGCCCTCCTTCAGAATTACACCCACCAACATATTTTCATGTTTCCATAGCCTTCACAACACATTCACAAATGCCACCACAATTTTAAGTGCACTGCACCATAAAAAAAGTATAAGTACTGTGAAACACTATGGAGCAATTAAAACTTAAGAGAATCGATTGGCACGTGTGAATCGTAACAGGGACAATAAATTCATATATACTTATATGAGGAAGCTCCTAACTAATTATAAACGTAATTCACAACTTGATGGATATCTTTTTTTGCTTGGAAGAACTAAAAGCTAAAATCTATTGAATGTCGAAACACTGAAATGGATATGATTCACTCGTCCTCGAGTTGAGTAGTATAAAATGGTGACGTTTACAACTTTACCTTGCTTGACATCGATGTAAAGGGATTATCTGGTCCAGGATAAGTCACAAGGAATTATCCACAATTTATAATTGCAACTTGATTTAACTTTTTTACTAACTTAATTCCTATTTTTATAAAAAATGAGAATTTAGTAAAACTTCTTTGATTGGCTCTCTTTACTGTTCTTATAGAAGGAATAGCCCAAAAAGGCGACAATTTGAACGATGGCAACTCCCAAAAACACTGTTGTGCTGACACAACTGACGGATGGGCAAGCAGCCTGTGCTTGTGCTTGAATGGGTATTGAGTGAACACGCTGGGACACAACAGTGACATCACGCTTGACCCCATCAATGTGATCCTTTAACTGCATTGAAAAAATACAACATTTGATTAAAAAACATACTTAAATTGTAAAATTTTTTAAATCTCGATGAAATTGAAACTAACCTCGTTCACGGAAGATGAAATATCGATGTTTCCGTAACTAGCTGGCCTTGCAGCAGCTTGATCTTGTTTAGTGCTAATGGATGAAAGTAAATTCCTGGAAGAGCAACAAATTGGTATTAGGACAAAATTCATATACACGTAAAAATAAATACACATTTAACATGGTAGAGGACTTACTTGATTTCTCTAGTGGAAGCAACAAGTTCCCGACTTGCTGCTAAAATGTTGTCTACTTCGAATCGCTGGATCGGACTTGCAACTTGTTGTACAGGAACTTGACCTAAAGATAAAATTGTAGACAATACAGTTATTTACTTTTTCTTTACATTATTATTATATGTGCATGCATAAGAGCAATGAACACTGGTGCCTTGTCAAGATATTATTAATTCAGGATCGTACATGCATTCTATCATAGAACACAAGTAGACAGTCAATACCTGGAACTTGAGGTATTTGTTGACCTTGGGCTAATGCAGCAGTCTGTTGGTAATTAGTAATGAGAGAGTTGGTGCTTTCTTGTCGGCCCACGATTTCATCTAATTTACGTGCGAGCAATTGAATATGATTACGGATCTCAGATTGCCCTTGAAAAATCTGTCTCAATTCTCGAATCTGCTCTTCCTCAAACCAGTCCTCTTGATCTTCCTTTTCCTTTTGGGCTTCGGGATGCTCCTTGAGGTAGCTACATAGGCGTAGAAAAAGTACATGAAAATATTAATCAAGTATATGATAAGTTAGGGATCTGCAAACAGCATAATATTCAGCGTCATAATAGCAACGTCTTGTTGTTTTAAAAGCATAATATTCACTAGAATTTCAGTTTATAAATACAATTTACTTACTCTTCCTTTTTCTTCTTAAGCTCATCTTGATAATTCTGGAACTCCTTCTCGAATTTCTGCTGCTCAACATTAGGTATTCCAGAATCACCAGTTATTCCAGCTTGCTCAGCAGTTAGACTCCAGGTCATAAACTTTTGTACGTCGTGGTCATCTATGAAACAACAACATTATGAATTTACAGTTCAATATTTTTTTGAAACTATAATTCTTTTGGTAATCAAGTTAAATATAATGATAACTTACCAGCAAGACCTCCAGTAGCGGCGGACATACCGAAATACCCACGAGCTGGTAAGAAAACATTTTCGACACGAAGACAAAGTTCAAAATCGTTTTCGTTATTACTCATACCATTGTTGAACATAACCTACATAATAAAAATAATTTCATTAATAGATGAGCTGATTAATGTACAAAATAGCTTTTAGTGACAGCTTACCATTTACATTCCTTAAAGGCTTACTTAACCATCGCAGCTCATATTTAGTTTACATGATATCATAGTTACAATTTGACACTTACGAATAATATGTTTTTGTAGTATTGTATCCTCGCTCGCACTGGAAAAGGCTTGTTGCGGAAGTCTCGCAAACAGCCTGCGATTTGCTGAGTAGATCCATCACTAAAAGCCCACAAACCTTGCATTAGTTTTATTTTATAATATCATTTTGCAGCGCATTCTAATCAATTAAGTTAAAAAAAGTGCAATATTAATTAATAATCCTGGATAAATCGTGCACGATTTTGGCAAAGTTAGTGAGTGATGGCAAACGGTGAGCAAATATTTATGTTCATGTTAAAAAATTAATAGCACTGTTAATGCATACGAACAATACGTTGTAAATTTTCGACAAGAAGTGTAAACATGGATACATTCTAATTAACATTTTATAGTCTAAATATCTCAACCAAAGCTTTTGCCATATGTACATTTATCTTGAATCAAGTCATAAACTGGTATACTAGCAATGCCACATCTGGCAAGCATAATGATCAGGCACCACCCTTATCTTTGTATTAACAAATTCAAGTTGACACTATATCAGTGTAAGGTTAATATTGTGCAAACTCAATTGTGTAAACACCTAACAGCAGCAGTGTACATGTATGTCGCTTAAAATTATTTCATTGAGATTACAAACTGCTAATCTATGCAAAATAATATAGACATGCTTCTTTTGCCGGTCTTTGGAATGAGTTTGCTTAGTCAAATTGAATTAATTCCTACTAAATATTGTCATTATTAATGTAAAAGTAAGCTATAAACAAACATTTACAAAACTACTTCCCAATAAATTGTTAAAATAAATGAAAAATCCTCACTTCTGGTGATCGTACTGCTTAGTACCATCATTAGTCATAGCCATGATGTAGGGATTGTTGTGCTTATTATCATTATCGAAGGAGTCGAAAAAGATACCTAAGCCTTTCCACATATCCTTGCTACCAAAAACTGGCCCCTCAACAGCACGTTCTTCCGTGAACCAGAATGCCTAAAAAAGTACCAAACCGTATTTTTAGTTAATTCAAACACACACAAAGTATACATGCTACTGCTACACATTCCCATCCATAACTTACAAAAATGCCCTCGAAGTTATTTTTACATAAAAAACTTTCAAAGTTCATTCAGAAAGTTTTCCATTCTCCAGCCTCTGGCTACGACAATGTTTGTTTTTAGTATAAAATAACTGGACAGCCCCAAGCCACCAACTCATTCTACCCCCTATATTTAGCAATAATAACATATTTACAGCCTTTTACGGAAAAAAACTTACTAATCCATCAGCTCCAATTCTTCCTCTGCCAGTAACTCTAAAAACGACCTCAACTTCCCACCAGTCAAAATTAGTTGCAAGTTTGGACCAAATGGAACCTACAAGAATAAAAACACTCTCAGTACAAATAACGCTTAAAAATGATAAAAATACATATATGCACGAAGTCCCTTTTACTTAAGCGTAAACAACACAAGTATACATATGAGTACATGTGTACTTATATATCATACAACGGAATACAATTCACAGACAGAAATGTCAAGCATATACCGGCAGGTCACCGGTAAGGGTCGCCGCTAGTTCAATTTAACAGGCTCTTTACCTTTCTGACTCCGTAGACTCGGCGTAACTCTCAAGTTTTCTTCGCTAGCAATAGCATCTGTTAAAAAAATTCAAAAATGAAATTCCTTCTATAAAAAATTAAATCCTTAACAAAATAAGAGCCACAAAAGTCACACAAGCTATCCACATAAATATGTCATAAATGAAAGTATGTATGACACTTTCAAATACCAAGAATATTTTCATTATTTACCAATAATCGCTTCATATTATACAACAAAATTAATAATTTTACATACAATAACTTCAAAAACACTCATGAAACACGATTCAACCCCCCAAATTGCTTAATATTTATGCCGACTTGTAATCTCCAACAATTCGATCAGCATCAAAATACTTTCCAAAAAACTTACTTCCAGCATGCTCAAAAAACGGCACAGTCCCATCCTTCTGCGCTAAATACGGCGGTTTGAAGGAGTACTTGTACTCAAACCGTTTAAAAGGAAGTTGACCCAGGATTTCCCGAAGAGGTCCTATTAGGACCAGGGCGAAGAGCAGCTGGTGGAGTATTGCCATGTTCCTAATTCCTACTGGTAATGTACTGTATATGTGGGAAGGACAAGAAGCACCTCTGTAAAAATATTACAACAAAAAATCAACTATTAAGTATGTTTAATTTAAATTATAAAATCGTCATATGCTTTTAAATCACCACAGGAGTAATGACAAAATCTCGGAATTTACACACAAAATTCTGCAAAACCTGATAGGAATAAGAGACTTTTTTTTTATTATTTTTGACTTAAAAGCTTGACACTTGAATAAAGAATATATGGCTGAACATTTATATACTTGCAATAAGGGATGAATGAGAATAAGATTAAAAATGAGAATTATTACATTTTATTCCTTACTTTTTTAAATGTACACGGACACCTTATGCAGTTATGAGCAGCAGCAAGAGCAACAGCAGCGGAAGACGGCCGACAGATTGTAAAAACTCTTTTGGTTTTGGTATTGTCCTTTTGCTGTGGATGGGAATATGGGAAATGGGAATTGTGGAGAGATGAGAGAACAGTTGATTTGAGCAGGCGATGAACAGGTAACACGGGCGACTTGGACTTGACTTCTCTCGTCTCTGATAGACTTTTATATACACGTGTACAAAGCATCAAGTATTTCCCGTTATTATCCTCTCGTACTTAAGGATTCGGCCAGTGGCGCTGAATTCAAATTCCTTGTCCTAATTTCCAGTTTTTATAAAGGAAGTCGAGGAGCTTTTGAGTTTGAGTTGAGCTTTTGAGCATGAATTTCGTGTATTTTGGGTTTGGTTGACTCTTTTGCTTTGCTTTTTCCTCACTCAATCCTCATCCTGCGGGCGGATTTTGCACAACACCCGAACACTCTTGTTACAATTTTTTCTCATTCCTTCCTATAAATCCTAACTTCCTAACTCCTATAGCCCCTTGTTCCTCCGTGTAACCTTCTTTCCTCTAAATAAAATTACATTTAAATTAAAATAATCATTATTTAAATTATTTTCAAGTTAGTCGGTGCGGGAAGAAGAATTTATTGTTGGCGTTTCTAATTGTGATCGATACGGCCTTTTAATAATATTGTTGGTGTGCTAAATTTCAAAATTTAAATTGTTGATATGCATTTTCAACATAATTGTTGATATACATTTTCAGCATTAATTATTGTTGATGTACAATTTCAAAATTTAATTGTTGATGTACAATTTCAAAATTTAATATAATTAACTTAAAAATAAATTGTAATTGATATATCCTCGTTTCCTCATTCCCGCAAAGCAAAGCCAAAAGCAAAGCCAAAGCTAAAAACAGAACCAAAATCAATACAAGCAAAGGATTTTAATTTAATATTTCCATTCAACATCATCTGAATTCCTTAATTTAATAATTGTTATTGTTTTTGCGAATTCATCGGAGTTCAAGCAGGCTCATCAAAAATTGAAACCCTGGTGTTGTCTCTCTCTCTCCTTGTATAGCCTTTTGTTATTGAGGAACTTCCTGAACTTCGCTCGTCAATATTAAGTAATCATGAATTTTCTGTACTTATATTTACAAAAACTATAGAGATACTCACTCTGGTATATCGTGTGAACTGGAAAGTGTGAATCTTGTGTTTTGATTTGAGCCTATCTTTCAACTTTAATGAGTTTGGATATAACCTTGTTGTATATATTATGTTTGTGCTTCATGTAACATTTAAGATATTGATTTATGTTGATTTTGTGTTGAGATTTGTGTGTATGTATATTTATGTATATGTGTAAATTATATGAAGTTGGATTGTATGAAGTTGGGGGAGTTGGGTCTTGGGAGATTATGATAGGAGTGAAGTTGTGTATACGTGATACTAACAAAAGTTTTTTTTTGCTTCCAGGAGGTTTTATTGAAGGAGCTGATAGCTGATAGGAGCATCGTTACATAATATATAAGATCCAGCAGCAAAATCCAGTGGCCTAGTTTATTTAAGCTCTACCAGCGAAGAATCTGATGTTGTATAGCTGAACATTTTCAGTGTGCAAAGGAAAGGACCTTTACTATATATGTGGATACTCACGTCTCCAAGACTCAAGTGAATCAAGAGTATTGAATTACGTCGCCTTCAACGGTTTCATCATAAATATATTATGAGAGCAGAGCTATAAACGTACAGTATTGTAACTTATACATAAGTCATTTAGTCAATTATCAAGTGATTTCGAGAGAGGAAGGTTGATTGATGCGTGCTGGTCGTAGATAGTAATTTAGAAGCTACTTACTCAGTAACTATACTACTGTTGTATTCGTCTTGTGGACTTGCCCGTGCATAGTACAAATGTTTTAATCTTATAAGCTCGTGCACTAATATACTGACTAGCTGGGCTGGTTAAGTAAAAAGTATCAGATTACGTAAGCTGTGTAATTCGAATGCAGAGATAGTGAGCGGAGCTCACTTGGGTCTGTGAGGTCATTCAGGCTGGTGCTTTGATATTGGCGTCCCTGTAAGACCGTTTTAAATTGAAGAGAAGAAATATCTTGAATAGTTTTAACACATCGATAGCAAGAGAGCTAGACATATTACTGGAATCTCTATATTACTCACTCTCTGATCTCGTTCAAATCTAAAAGTAGCTAAATAATTAAGAAATGGCAAGTACAACAACAACAGTGTCGGAGCGTGATGGAATTGTCACTGTAAAATCAACCACACCTCATCCTGTGGTGAAGAAGCAGTTTGCGTAAGTTTGGAATTTTGGGAAGTATTTGAATTTAATGATAATACGGAATCATGTAAAGTTGCTTGTAATAATCGTATTCTTTATTGACTGTTGATTTTTAGGCTGCTTCCAAAAATTATCAATGGCGGAATAGCTGGTATTATTGGGGTGTCGTGTGTATTTCCCCTGGATCTAGTCAAAACAAGGTTGCAAAACCAGCAAATCGGTCCCAATGGAGAGCGGATGTACACATCCATGTAAGTTTTATACCGTAAGATTGATCGGATTGTTTGCGTAATACTTACTCTTGTTAATAGTACCTAAATGGGTATGGTATACTACCGAGCCCGAATTTCTAAGAATAGTAAATGGTTGGTCCAATTCTTTTTTATTATTTCTATTGTTTATTTGTGCAGGATTGACTGCTTTCGCAAAACGTACAAAGCGGAAGGTTACTTTGGGATGTACCGCGGGTCCGCTGTCAATATCTTGCTAATCACACCAGAAAAAGCTATAAAGTTGGCAGCAAATGACTTTTTCCGTCATCATCTACAAACTAAGGATGGCAAACTTCCAGTTTTAAGAGAAATGGCTGCTGGAGGTAGTGCGGGATTTTGCCAAATCATCATCACTACTCCCATGGAATTACTCAAAATTCAGCTGCAGGATGCAGGTCGTTTAGCAGCTCAAGCAAAAGCTACTGCAAGTGCTGGTGGAACTGCTGCTGCTGTTCCAAAATTGTCAGCTACCAGCATTGCTTTGGATTTATTCCGAAGTAAGGGCATCTTCGGGTTGTACAAAGGTCTTGGTGCTACTATGTTGCGTGATGTCTCCTTTTCAGTTGTTTATTTCCCACTTTTTGCAAGATTGAACTCTTTGGGACCGAGGAAGGTGTGTTTTACAGTATTTTAATGGTTGTTAAAGCTTTATATTAATATAAATAAATAAATTATTTTTTGACAATTGCTTAAAACCTTTTACGGCCTTACATTGATATTCAAGCGTATTTCTATTACTTGAATATTTTCTTCAAGGCCAATAATAAATTTTGGATTCATGGGGACCTCTAGGAATGATTCCTGAGGTTCATAATTGCGCTAAAGACAATGCCATTATTTAATTTTATGCAGCAAATGTAACAACATTATGTTGAACTTGTATTTGAATACCACTGTTGTAATTAGATTCATATTTCTCAACCTATAATTTGCGTCTTTCTTAATATTTTGCAGACGAATAGTGACGAGGCTGTATTTTGGTGGTCGTTCCTGTGTGGTTGTGCGTCAGGATCTATATCCGCTGCAGCTGTTAATCCTTTTGATGTTGTCAAGACTCGTTTACAGCTACTCAATCGGGCTGAAGGTGAAACGGCTTACAAATCTGTGCCGGATGCATTCGTGTAAGTTTTGGCTCCTATTCCTATTTGCAGTCCTTGTCTTTACTATGTTCATAATCTTACATAAAGAGGGATTAAGTCGAATTTGCAATCTTGGATTGAAATCGGGACTAAAAATAAATTACAATTACCTTGTGTTTTTGTTTAGGAGAATCTTGAAAAACGAGGGTCCGCAAGCATTTTTCAAAGGTGCAGCTTGTCGAATGATCGTCATCGCCCCATTGTTTGGAATTGCACAAATGATTTATTTCTTCGGAGTAGCTGAATATCTTTTGGGAGTAAAGAAATAAATTAAAAAACACAAGCTCAACTGACTGACAACTGTAGAGAGTTGATGCTATAGTGCAGAGGAGGATACAGCTAATGAAAGTTACACGCACCGGTTAGTAAAGCGCCGTATGTAGTCAAGATGTCTGTAAATTGTAGTTGTATGTTTTCAGCGTCATTTCTTGTGTCCAAGTACACCAAGGTAAAGTATCATTAAAAACATCTGGTTTATTTGGCTGGGGCTCGTATATGTTCGTTTGATGGGGCTGTGATGTAAAATTAAGTATGATCTTAATGCATCCATTGGGAAGGTGTGCAATTTCGTTTTGTTCCTGTAATGTTTAAACTGTAAAGCCAACAGTTGTTGTTGTTGCTTTGTTATAATTTTTGTGTCCATTCTGATGGAAGCGGAAAGCAGTTGGGAACGTACAAATAATGACAGGTGCTGACAATAATGGAAAATTAGAGTTGTAGAATGAGTACGTATATCTACTTATATATGTGGTGTAATTTGGGAAATGTAATAATAATAATTAATGTAAGAATTGGAATTTCCTTGGAGCGAAAAAGATTGAAAGCTAACAGAAACAATACTCTTGATCAACGAGATTTTTTCATACATACTTATTCCGTAACAAGCTTTGTAGTGTTGCGTTTCTTCACATTCAGTCGTATTCATCCTTTTCCTTTTATCTATTAGATGGAAATATGTATGTTCATAATTTTATTGTTTGCATTTAAAGTGCAGGTAGTCTGTGTAACAGGGAAACTGGAAATCAAAAACGCATAGGCGTTAATTATTATTATAGTGTGATGATCATTTTTACGAAGGGTAGCTGTGTAGTATATTTGTAATCTCTGTTGGGAAATCCGAATGTGTTTCCAGCAATTATTTTAAGGTTTTAATGGTGTTGTCAATAAACTTAGTGCATTTCATTGTTTTCGAGTTTTGTCTCAGGTCTAGCAAAACTTCCGTTAAAGTTGTATGATTCCTGTAAATAATAATACATTTTATTATTGTTAGTATTACACCGTCTTGTGTGCCAAAGATGTAATTCTTCAGTTTTTTTTACTTTGTTCTTGTCATTAATGAAGTACTTTATGTATAGAAGAATTTGTTATTAAACGTTCCAAATAGTGTGCCGTCGTTTCAAAACAATTTGTAGATATACAAACATAATGTGTAAAAGTGTAATATAATAGTCATTATTCCAAAAACTTGTCGTTTGCTGTATTTCACTATCATGTATTATTTAATTTATTAGTTCAATCATGTTAGTTATAGATTTTATTGTATTTGAAACTCACATTTCTTCCAATTTTTATGTCCTTGTGTATGTTAGAAGTAACAACACAGCACAATCTTTATTAGCAATCTGCTGCCAAGAAAGCTATTTACTGAAATATAATGTAGTAAAATAGTAGAACATTCCTGATGACAATAAATGTGTGATCATTACTATGTTGAGTTGGATTGCGAATTATTTCATTGTGATATACACACTTGAATTTTTAGAGAACAGGATTAATTTAATTTATGTATTGCTATCTACAGCTTAATTTGTGCCTGAAATTATGCATCAAAAATATTGTTAGTCAGATTTGTAATGTATTAAGGTTTAAATCAGTTCGAAATTTATTACACACGCATACATTACACACAGATGATGTATATGTACTGTAGGGTAGATAATGTCCGGTTACGTTAAAACACGATTAAGTGCCTGATAAAAACTTAATTTCAGAAATCTAGTATTTATATGTATTTATAAGTATGTATAACACAAATTGAATAGAATTTAAAAAGTTTCACATATAATATTTAGTTTGGTTTAATATACAGTTTTTGGTTCAAAGAGGTATACATATTTTCTTAACATTTATGATAAATAAAAATTTACGAACATGAATGCACGCTTGCTATTTAAAGTCGGTACATTTACTATTGCAATTACAATATTGAACGGTTCAGCACAGAACTAATAACAAGTTGTAATTTTGGTAGTGCTTTTTAGTAATATTGTTGCAATGATAAAAACGCATTATAGTAAAATAAAATCACGGCTCAATAGGCTGTGATAGTGAAATAAAAGGTATTCCTTTGGCAAACGGTTGTAAATTTGTGACAAAAACATTCTTTTCCTCTGGAGAGTCAAAGTAAAGTTCCCAAAATGCATGATTAGATGAGCCAAAGATGAGACGGACGAACACATCTTCATTTTCTTGACTTTCCTGTTTAGAAGTACAACATTATTAGGAACAACATATATATCATGACGAATGATCCCAACCACATTGGACCCTTGGCGAAAAATCACGAACAAAAATAGAGTATCTGATAAAGCTGAACATACCACTTGTCGCAGAGACGTCAACTGTTGAACTTGTGATGCAACGACATTTCCCTCTCGTATTGCCCCCATCCAGATTAAATCAGTGATTAAAAGTATTTCAATATCAGTTAGTAGAATGGCTGCAGTGAGTGTTTTTTCTATGACATAAAATAAAAAGAAATGAATTCCTCCTTTCAATTTAATTCTAGATATTGAAGTTCTTGTAATATTTACCATTTGCACACGATGCATACTGTAGGACGCCAAAGTAGACCACAGAATTATTAGGACTTAGAAATGCCTTGTGAGTTTGACTATAATCTCTAACCATGGGTGGAAAGTTCATTTCTCCACATATATCACCTGTTATGAATGCGTAAATAATAAGCATCAGCCTCCATTTGTATACTTACATATTGCTTTGTTATAACAATTAATTAATAATGCATCTACTTACTTAAAAAACACTCCAAAAAATTCGACGTTCGTTTGGAATCCCGAAAGACTAAAGCATAGTACTTTGGTTGAAGATCAATCCCTACACCATGACGACCAATTAGAACGTTCAGGCATACTATTTTGTCCAAACTAAAAGACTTGACTTTCTGCAACCAACTGTCTGGTTTATCCCTGTAATATTTTTTCCACATCCAAAAACTTACAATTAGCATAATTCATTATTTGATTTTCAATTTAACATTTTTGAGTTTTGAGCATACCCTTCAAGACCGATTATTTTGTAAATGTATAGCTTCTTGTTGGAAAAAATTACTATGCCGTTGTATTGGCTTGAATCGGATATCACAAAGACCTGTGCATGGAGAAATAGTAGATGTATTTATACAAAATATTAAAAGCAGTAAATCCACAAATATGTATGTAAATGAAGAAAGGGCTTCGAAAATAAATGGACTCTGTCCTTTAGGTTAAATATGAAAATTACCTTTGCAAGAGCTAAAAGTCGTTCATTTTCACCTTTAAATACATTCAATTCACAGAATAGCTGCAAGCGATGGTCCACCTTGGAAAAATTATCGTAGTCATATTTGACCGGACAAGTGAGTAATCTATGTCGGGGACTGTTGCTACCAGGAGTATTTGTCAGTGTTGCAGTAGAAGAAAGTGAATTACTAAAAGAAGTAACCATGCTGCCGGAAAACTTTGAAGGACTGTGCTGATGACTTTGAAAAGTTTGACTAACTCCAGAATTTTTATTTTCGTATGTCGTACATACACTTTCGGCACAAGACCCAGAGGACGTACTATCAGTCATAGTTATTCCCGGTGACTTTTGTGCTTTCTGAGACATTTCAGGAACCTCCAAAGCTTCAGGGACCCTATTTATCAAAAAGTATACAATACGACCTGTTCAACTCACAAAATCGTTGTTTTTATTCCAAACATAATTTTTTGTACTTACTCAACAATATCGGAGCCGCTTCCACTGTCACCAGTATTGCCTATGACTTCAATGCTACTGCTGTTGCAGCTAAGCGTTTCGATATCACTCTCAGACTTTGTGTCTACAATATAAACAATATTATGTGTAACTGATCATTAATCCTTAATTGGATTAAACACATATAATCATTTGTATGAAAAAGTTTAGTAATCAAGTCTTGTCAATAAAAACAACAAATCAAGTACATTGATTAATTTTAATTTATAACAGCTAAGCTCCACTCACTAATTGCAGTCAAACTAGTAGGTTCAGAAGATGATTTTTGACTCATTTTGGATTCGCGTCCGCCAAGAGCTACTCGACCTAAAGCTTCAGTGCCTTGATTTGCTAAACAAACATCATCCTGGAAAAATGGTTCAGGGAACCCGGAGTTATGAACTTTGGGAGTAGAAGAAGCTAACGGTAGTCGAAAGAATTTTAAGTCGAATATAGGTTTTGGAGCTGTTGGAGTACCTTTAAATTAGTTCAAAACAACACCATTCGATTAGTAAACAAATATTCTACACACACAAAACACCATTAACATTAACAATATTTAATACAATTAATGAAAGCTGTAAGTATATGAGTAAGTAACGTACTTTATTTTATTTATTTAAATAATTACTAATTACTCAATATTGCAGTTAAGTACAAATGAGGGATAAATGGCGAGATAAAAAAATTACCCGATACTGGGGAACCACCTCTAGGGCTGTTCAGACGCGGAAGCTCCGATTCCACATTTAAACACTGATTATTCGGAAGAGGTGCTGAATCCAGAAGGACAAGCTGGTCGCTCTTGCAATCCGGATTATTACAAATGGGAACTTCCCTGACAACTCCATCTTTATCCAGTATACTTTTATCTGCCAAACACTTGGAGAATTGAGCATTGCATTTAAGACATTGGAAAGCATCAGCGAATTCTTGCATGGTTTTGAATTCTAGGAAGGGGCCTATGGCTTCATCGAATCTAGAAAAGTCTTTATTTGTCATGATGTACGTCCTTTCTCTCAAATTCTTTTTCATTGTATCAAAAGTTAATCTAAATTCTACGGTTTCCGTTTCTGACATGAACTTTTCATCCGTTAAAGTTTCTAAACTTTTCAAGTCCCACTTGGATAAGATACTTGCGTCTGGTTTATTGATTTCATACAAATAATTATCGAGTATTGCTAGCTTAAACATTTGTCCGCTTTGGAAGTAATGAAATTCAAGTGATTTGCCATTTGGATCTGTAAATAACTCAACAGGGACATAGGACGTTGGACCCAGTGCAGTAAAACGGAACTCTTCCTGGGACTTTAAAGTAGAATTAGAGGTACTTTCAGTATGATTTTGAGTATTTGGCCAGTCATTAATATTCGAGTTACAAGGGTAAAATATCAAACTGTCATCACTAATATTGGAGGTTTCTTCCTGTAGTCCTTGTACCGTCGAATTTGTACTTGTAGATGTTTCCTTAGTATTTAGTATTGAACTTCCAACTTGACTCTCATCCATTTCCGTCGCAGTAGTATAAAAACTATTCGCTGAGTCTGACTTATGAAATGCGCCCGGACCGGGTAAAGATTGCGAAAGCGAAGTCGCTGATACTTTATTGCTACTTGGAACAGTTACAGGAATTTTCAAAAGCTTTCCAACCTCCACCCCAGCTTGTTTCAATAACCAATTCTCTTCCCCATACTTCTCTCTGAGATGCTCAATGGCGTTACGAACATCAGTAGCGATTTCAGATTTTTCTGATCCACTATCTGAGCTCCGATCCTTCTGCTCTCCCGTTTGTTGTTGGTCAAGCGTTGAATCAGAAATGTAACTAGAAGATGGAGTAGCTTTAGTAGTTCCTTCTTCAATGGAAGTCGTCTCTTCTTCGTCTGGATCAAAGACATGAGGAACCCTCATCTTAGCTTTCTTCCGACAAGAGCTACGGATGCTACTACAAGTAGAATCGTACGATTGCGTTAAACTTTTGACATTTATAAGCTGAGACGTTCCAGGGCGAGAGATTTCTGAGATTTGGACAGGTGCTGGAGCAACATTGAATGGAATAAATTTGTGATGTTTGGTTACCTCCAATGCTCGTCTAACTTCCGACACTGATAACTTCTTATTATCCAGGATAAAAGTCCGGTTTAGGACGAGACGGTTAATATTACAACAGACAGTGTGACGGTAGGTCTCTAAATAAGAGATGGGATTACCTAAAAGCATCACGTTCTTTAAGTACCGAAGATTTGCCAACTTGTCCAGTTCATTCTCATCCGCAATCATATTCGCCGACAAGTCCAGGATCTCGAGATTTTTTAAGCTTGCAAAATTGGCACATGTTAGCGATGTGATGTAATTGTGAGCAATTAATAGAGTTTTTACGTTTGGAGGTATACTTGGTATAGTTTTTAACTGATTGTAATTTAAATTTAAAACTCTCAATGATGTCAACACTCTAGAAAATGAATCATGGATACAATAGATTTTATTACGGCTCAAATTTAAATTCTCGACCGAGGGTGTCAATTCAAAATTTTCTATTGCTTTGCCATCTACCTCTGAGATCCTATTAAAGCTGAAATCTATGTCTTTAAGTTCCGGCCAAACTAAACTGATTGGTGACGACGAGGAAGGAACTTGGCCATTATTGTTGTTATTATTGTTGCTTCCATGATGCGGAAAAAGAACTTCACTTAAGGAATCCAAACATCGTGAGCACTTTAGTTTAATAAGATTTGTCTTGATGGCATGAAGGCTTGTTACCATATGTGGAGGTATTTTTCTAAGTTCCAAAAAATGGAGAGAACGAAAATACACTAGATCTAAATTTCCAGGAATCGAATTGACTCCTTTGACGGCTTCCGTGAGTGTGATGCACAGTGAGGGTGTCTGCTCAAAGAAGTCGGATAAAAACATAACATAGTCGTAGAATCCATGGTTGGATTCCGGGAATAAAGTTGCGTCATTTGATAACAAAGACTGAATTGCTTCACTAATGAACCAAAATAGGGCCGAGTCTATCACAAATGGGATGGATTCATTGAGAATCTTATCGCAGTGCGATCTTAAGTGCTTCCCCAGCTTATTTACAGCTTTGATTTGGTTTTTGGTATCCATGTTGAACACCGCGTTTTAGTCTTCTCCCTCCACGTTCCAACCACTGAGTTAATGTGTCTCAATTCTTCAGTAAGGAAGTGGCTCAAGATCACAGTTTGCTGCACGATAAATAGGAAACTCCGGCAATACATTCATTTCGAGTCTTCTCAAGGAACGAGCTGCTCACATGATCACATCACTGACGTTGGGGAGTTGGACTCACGTTGTCCTCGCCTGTAAATAGGATAAATACATGTCACACACTCTCTTTAAAGTCCACCCAATTTTTAAGGAAGCAGTCTTACATAACTAAAAATGCATAACCATATGGGAGAAAAACAGTATGTAAGAATAAACCACCAATAAAACTTATAAACTAAATTACTATTAATTATTGGAATTACGCCAATTTAAGTGATTTTGATATTAACTTGGCAGAAAAGCAGGATAAATGCGCAATAATTAACAAATAGTATAAGTAGATATATACAGCTACAGCAACAACACGACACGAACCACCTCTCTTAACCTCTGTCTTAACCCACCTCATCATGGTCTTTACTGTTCAAAAGACTTAAACAGGTTCAAAGGTGAACATTTTTTGTACATCAATGCCTGATAGTGCTACATAAGTTCAAAGAGACGTACTATATGCAATACCCCCCTGTCTGCACGGGACTAAGGAATTTGCCATTCACTGACTACCAGTGATGGAAATTTTATTTTATTTCTACTTACACTTTTCAGCTGATACTAGTTAAGCAAATATTTGTAATAATCAAGTCCTTTAATAATGTAGTTTCGTGCAGTCTTAGAGATACAAGAGATAAATTAACTGTTCTCACATGACTTAAATACAAAGTAATTCTGTAATATCTGTTCATATCTGACAACCAAACCAAACTATCCATATAAATTATATGATATAATTACATGTATTAGGAAAACTATCACGACAATCAATTTAATCTATTTACTACATTTAGGAAAAATCATTATTGGAATCAAAGGCCGGAAGAGACTGAGATACATAATGCAGTCTTTATCAACAGCTATAGAACGTTGAAAAACTCAAAAGATGAGTCATCTTAAAAACATCTTTGACAGTAAATATAAATATTTGCTTCCTTCAATCAGTCATTTAGATTGATT
Source organism: Lipothrix lubbocki (assembly GCA_034696945.1). Classification (NCBI taxonomy): domain Eukaryota; kingdom Metazoa; phylum Arthropoda; class Collembola; order Symphypleona; family Sminthuridae; genus Lipothrix; species Lipothrix lubbocki. Next base: position 1,533 of record JAQGAK010000931.1, on the reverse strand, counting down.
GGAATGAGAACAGGGTCGTCGAATGTCATTCTCCTCGACTCAAAACGTGTGCACTACACTTTAGTTTACAAAGGACATGTACTTATAGTAGTTCCTGAGATAAAAACCCAAAGCTTTTTCATCCTGTCGAGCCGATAAACGTTACCTTCACATCTTTATCATCGTCACACTCACATTTAAAACCTTCACAGAAGAAAACTCATACAAATATAATAGAAACAAAAAAGGCATCTAATTTTCGTAAGTATTTTTATTTTTAGTACAACATGTCCTTGCAATAATAGATTCGTGATCCGTAAAAATACAATCTAACCTGGCTAAGCTAAATTTATATGTACCTGTAATTTAGTTTCCTTCCTTTAATTCACTTTTCCCCATTCCCATAAATCCTTTCTTGGAATGTTTTATTTATTCCTCCAGAGGTTCTTGAAAATACCAACCACTGTAGTTCAAGCTATTTCTTAGAAAATCAGACCAATTAATATAATTTACAAAAAATAATAAAACGCCCTTTAGTTCAAATAAAAAATTAAATTAGGAGAGTAATAGTAAAACAGTATTATTTGCACATTAAAATCACTCACTTAATGTCGAACGGCGATTAAAACGGTGGTGGCTCGGATTCCGAATGATTCAAAAAGCTATCCCAGTAGTATCCAGCGACTCTAAACAATGAAAATGAATCAAAATCAAAGCATTAAAATTGTACCACCGGAATGAGAGATACGAATAATCGCTTTTTGCTACCTATTTACGCCAAAGAAACACACGTTCGAGGAAAACAATACTGCGGTCACTGTATTTATCTTACAAACTGAACCTTCTATATGACTAATTGTAAGTATACCTCATAATGACTAAATTGTATTAAATGTAAACCATACAAATCTATACTTATTTATTAATTTACACACAAATAATCGCAAGTAAGTAGAATATCGCAGGAAGTTAGTGTTATCAATACTAAATACGATAATAATATTATTCCCAATTTTGTCTAGCCATTAGCCATGCTTCGTAAATATTATTTTACATGTGCTCAATAGAACAATATATTGTTTTAACCTTTTAACCAAAAACAAACAAACTTTTATGTAAAGATAACATATTGTGTATTCTGTGTATACCTTTTATTATTTATATCGTTGTTATTGACGTTTCAAGTTTTGTTAAATGAGATATATGATGAAACTGAATCATTCATTTTAGGCCAACGGACTATATTGCTTGCTGCTGTCCGATTATACCTACAATACAAAATACATCGTCAATTAAGTATGATTCATCAGAATCATTATCATCAAAACGCACAATGTACAAAATATACAACAATAATGAGAGATTAATGTGAAAATAACTATAAAAAATTATACAATACATACAAGTACAAAAATCAATGCAAAACTAATACATAAATAAATACAAAAACAATACAAAAATAAATACAAAAGGAAGTACACAGTTACATACAAAAATTAATACAAAAATTAATACAAACATAAATACAAACATAAATACAAACATAAATACAAA